>JAAGNO010010031.1:35555-52181 GCA_033439905.1 Ceryle rudis | reverse complement strand
GTGGGGGGGGGGGGGTGGGGGGGGGGGGGGGGGGGGGGGGGGGGGGGGGGGGGGGGGGGGGGGGGGGGGCCCCTTCCCGTGGTGGGAGTTTGGAACTAGATGATCTTTAAGGTCCCTTCCAACCCTGATAATTCTATGATTCTATTTTTAATAATAATAATAAAAACGTGAACAGGGCTATTCTAGGGTTTGCTTTCTTTAAGAGCAGAAATATCTGCCTTAAAAAATCATAAAACAGTAAAACTGTTTTTTAAATTCTTATTACAGATTACTAAATTAGAACTGAGAATCCTTAGCTCTTAATATATATATTTTCAATCCCTAAGTAACATGTGTTATTAACTAGGAAAGCGATTTTTTAAAAGTAAGCTGTATTGTTTTGCTAAGAGTATATTATAGAAAAACTGGGAGCAGACTATGTGCATTAGTACAACCCATTTCATTAATATGTTCTCTCAGCTAATTTGGTAAGTCTAAATTAGTAACAGTTCTTAGGAGAACAGACTTTTTTTTTTAATGGGTAGCTCATATAATTTCTAAGCAGTAGCACTGGAAAGCTAGGAATGAAAGCATGAATGGGTGAAAATACAGATGGTTGTGAGAGCAAAAATTGGAATTATTCATTTACCAAAAAAACCATAACTTTTTGACTATCACATTTTAAAACTCACAGTCTTTGTTAAATCGACTAGGAAAATCAGATCTACAATCATGGAATGACCTTGGGTTTTTATAATACCATAGAACAGAAAGAGAATGTTATAGGGATGCCCTCATCATTGAGATACAAGAAAAAATACTAGAAAAACTTCTAGAGTTCCAAGTAAAGTGAACTTGAAGTATGTTATTGTGTAGAACTACCATCCTGCCAACACTTTTGAAGCATTCCTTGGTAAGAGCAGATTAAGAATTTTCTTTCCTAATGCTGATATAAAAGGAAAAATTGCCTCTGATAGAACTTCTATAATAGAACAGATGAACCTGGCTTCTTTGTTCCTCAATTTAGATTTTGGCAGTATGTTCACAAATATCTATTTCTGAAAGTTTTACGGTCTTATATGTAGTGATATCAAATAAGACACAAGTGATTCCGAGTGTGACACTAAATGAGTGAGAGTGCCTAGGGAGCATGCATGACCAGCACTGTTTGTTGAATGCTTGCATGGGATGAAAGATAAAGAGGTTTCAGAACTGCCTTCTAACCACTGTGCCAAGATCTGGTCAAATACAGAGCCATCCAGCAGCCCCGCTCAGCTCATTTTCCTGGCGGTACCTGCCAAG
Source organism: Ceryle rudis (assembly GCA_033439905.1). Taxonomy (NCBI): domain Eukaryota; kingdom Metazoa; phylum Chordata; class Aves; order Coraciiformes; family Cerylidae; genus Ceryle; species Ceryle rudis. Next base: position 50,900 of record JAAGNO010010031.1, on the reverse strand, counting down.
TCAAATCTCCTGTTGTGCACTTTTCACTAAAGAATGACACCAGTGCTCTGGGGCTGCTGGGTCTGAGGACACAGGCTTCAAAACAGAATCTTGGTTTTTGTTTCAGTCTCTGACTCAATTAAGAAACTCATAGAACCATAGAATGGTAGGGCTTGGAAGGGACTTCTGGAGATGTTTGAGTCCAACCCCTCTGCCAATGCAGGAACACCTAGGGCATGCCACACAGGAACAAATCCAGGTGGGTCTTGAAAGTCTCTAGAGAAGGAGACTTCACAACCTCTCTGGGCAGCCTGTTTCAGTACTCTGTCACTCTCACAGTGAAGATTTTCCTCATGTTGAGGTGGAACTTCTTGTGTTTCACTTTGCTACCATTACCTCTTGTTCTATCACAGGGTACCACTGAAAAGAGACTGGTCCCTTCTACTTGACATCCACGCTTCAGATATTGTATACATTAAGGAGATCCCCTCTCTGTCTTTTCTTTTCCAGGCTAAACAGCCCCAGGGCTCTCAGCCTTTCCTCATAAGAGAGATGTTCCAGTTCCTTCATCATCTTTGTAGCTCTCCATTGGACTCTTTTTGTATTTCCCGGCTCCTCTTGAACTGGGGAGACCAGAACTGAACACAATACTCCAGATGTGGTCTCACTAGTGCGGAGTAGAGAGGGAGGAGAACCTCCCTCAACTGTGTGTATATTGTGAAAAATTGTAATTTCCTCAAATGTGTACAGTATTTTTACATACTGTACATTAATATTAATGTGAACCTTACACTATTAATCTTCACTGGGAAAAAATATCCCCCATGATCTTAAAGTAACCCTATTTATAGCATTTTAATAGATTTATTGAAAATGTCTGATATTGATCTCTGGCTGTATGTTCATGCATGGACTATACAAAAGTTAGGATATCTCTGTGCTTCTTCCTTGCTATGAATTCCTTCCTTTAAAAAGCTGCCAGTAGTTGGGTTCATAATGATAAAAGGCCATAGGAACTTTTCATTTACTCTTCACATCTGTGTATAAAATAGATATCACTGAGTTCTGAATGCAATAGTTAAGTAAATACCTCATTACAGAAAGGCAAGAAATGTCTTTCGCTTTTGTTGTGAAATGGAGAACCAGAGGAACTGGTGTAACTTCTGGCTTGTGGACACTTTCTTTGCTCCAGAGGAGGACCTTTTGTCTTAAGCATTCTTTTCTTTTTCTCCTTCACACATCCTCTGGCTCACACACCTGAAAAACTGGGAAAATGTTTTTGCATTATTCCTAGTGCATTGGTTTTGGCTGCAATAAAGCTGAATTTCTTTGTATTAGCTTGTATGATGCTATGTTTTTGATTTTTGGTGAAAACAGCGTTGATAACACATCAGTGTTTTAGCTATTGCTAGGTAGTGCTAACACAGTGTTAAGGCCTTTTCTGCTTCTCATGCCATACCAGCAGTAAGCAGGCCAGAGTGCACGAGAAATTGTGAGGGGACACAGCTGGGACAGCTGATCCCAATTGACCAAAGGAATATCCCATACAATGTGGTATCAAGCTCAGCAATTAAAGCTGCGAGGAAGAAGAAGGGGGGCACGGAACCATTACACATACTTTCCTGGAGATGGCTGAACAATTGCCTGATGATGAGAAGTAGTGAATTAATTCGTTGATTTGCTTTGCTTGCATGGACAGTTTTTGCTTTACCTATTAAACTGTCTTTGTCTCAGCCTGAGTTTTCTCACCTTTACCCTTTTGTTTCTCTTCCCCATTCCACTAGGGGGGTGAGCAAGCATCTGTGAGGGACTTAGCTGCCTGGTAGGCAGTGGGTAGTAACTGCCTACAAAGAGACCTAAGTACGTATTGGCTGTCAGTTTTTCGTAAAGTACTTTGAGATGTTTAGATGGAAGATGGGTGGACTAATTTGCAGGAAAATTACAAGCAGAAAAGTACACTATCATTTCTCTCATAATAAATGTCTTCAAGAAGATTTATTGAAAGCCCCTGTATTTTAATTTCATTTTGAGAAGATAAGTATTAGTTAGATCACCACCAAGACATGTATCATTTTAATTCTGTATTCCTCTTCAGGAAACCTGTGCTATTCATCTTTCTAATAACTATGAGAAAAATTCCTCTTGAAATTTCTATTTCTCCATTTAACTATTTTACTTGCAAGCTGACCCTCACAGCTTTCTTGCCTTGCCACATTTACAGGTATTATATTGCAGTATAACCAGTCTTTTCAGCCTTTTCACCTATAGGTAATTCTAGTGGGATATTCTTTATTAAAGAATATATTAATTACATAAGCAATGTATGTTAATAAAAACAGTATATATGGAATTATTTATATTATTAAATTGGCTGTTGGTTTGAGTTTAGAATTTAAAGATTAGTCATATCTTCTATTTTTTACCCAGGTGATAGATGTGAAGTAAATATAGATGAGTGTACATCTGCTCCTTGCCTGAACAATGGAAGCTGCATTGATGACATCAGTTCCTATAAGTGTCACTGCAGGAGAGGTTTTATTGGAACAATCTGTGAGATAAATGTTAACGAATGTTTGCCAGATCCTTGTCTTCATGGAAAGTAACTATTTTTATTTAATTATTTTTATCTCCAAGATAATGTACCACATAGCAATATTTAAAATTTAATGATATGGGAAGGTTGATAAATATACTTTTAATTATGTTATTCCATGGTGTAAGAGTACAAGCACACTTAAAGATGACAGGTGTTGCCTGCTTAAGCTAATGTAATATACTGTTACATTATCTCAGTTTCTTGTTAATTTTTGTTCATTAGCATAAACCAGTTTTCAGTATATGTGGATTAATTAAAGTTTAATATATTTAAAAATGAATTGTTAGCTGATACCTGCCAACAGGTTGAAATAGGAAGACATCTTTTAATATGACAACCAGTATCCTTACAAAACCCCTTAGCAGTCATAATGTAAACATTTGAAAGACATCATTAAAACTAATTAAAAGTGCCATGGATTTCAGTACATTACATCAGACCACTGTTTTAAAATGTATGGAATGACACTACTAGTGCTGAACCTAGAATTACATAGCTTTATCTGATTGGCTTTATTTTTCATTTCAGATGTATAGATCTCATTGATGGATATCAATGCTCTTGTGAATCGGGATGGATTGGCTCAAGATGCGAGATAAATATTAACGTATGTCTTCAAATTTTATTTTAATTATGCAGCAGAGAGTAATATGCCACTTGAAACTAGTTTTCTTTAAGTAACTTCTGAGTGGGTCAGTTTATTGAAAATGCATGACAGAAATTCAGTTGTTTGGAATCCAATAAGTTACAAATAATAAGCTTTTCAGCTTACTATTTGACACGGCATCTCAACAGACCATTGAGAAAATGTCTAAAGAACTTCAGAAGTGAAGTGGAAATTGTAAATATGAAAAGCCACAGCAAGCTAAGCCAACATTACCTGAAAATCATTTACCCCTCAGTTTAGCATGGTTGAACACAACTACCTTTTTTATTTGCATTGCAAGCCCCATTTGCTGTAACTTAACAGTGTATTTGAATAGTAAACCTCAAGGTTCAATATTCTACACTGAAAGTAGGCATAACTTGTGTTTAAAATTTCATATTCCAAGTAATTTTAGAATTCTATGATATAATACTGTTGCATACAAAATATACTGCCCACTTAATCCTCTTAATTTCAATAATATTTTTGCATTATCGTGTTGAGTGGGTGTGGAATAGAAATCATCTGTATATATGTCTGTGCCAAGAAGATTGCCATAGTCAGCACACCAGCTTGTAAAAGATGACTACATCTGCCATAACAATGAACAGCCCTTACAATGTTTGCTACATTTTAAGAAAAGAATTGAACTGATTTAGACTTTTCTACGTTTTGTAACACACAGAGTTTAATCAGATCTTTGAATGTGATCCTTTTTTAATGTATTTGTTCTCATGAGAAGTCTAGCATGAGATCTACCTCCCTTTGGGCTATCTGGCTTCTAATAATGTGCTTCTGAATTGTCAAAAACACATTTTAAAATGTTATCCAAACTTCTTTTAAACTTATGTATGAATGTAGGGACCTTGATGATTTTTGATCAATAGCTAGAAGTAAGAAGTAACAAAATATCTCACATAAAGAAAGTATGGTCTGTAACTCTTCTATTGAAAATGTATGACAGTCTCACACAAGGATTAAATCTATCTGGAATATTGTCTTCCAACTTCCTTTAGAGAAATAAAAAGTCAGAAAACAAGTAATTAGCTCAACAGATTACATATTGTGATATGATATTGTAAAACTGTGATTATCAGCTGTGGGCAATGCTAATACAAAATACCCTTGGGTAATATTTTCTCTATCAACATCCATGACTTACACTTGCCTTCATTTGAAGAGAATGAGAGATTAAATGACCTGTAGACAGCTACATAAATTCATATTGAAAAGATAACCACATTTCATACTTTTCTGTTTGAAAATGCGTAAGAAATTCATAGAAAGAAACAATATACATATACATTTGACAGATCATTCTGTCAGAATTATAGCTTCATTTTTTTGTTATTCACTCTCTTTGCAAGCAATGTGATTCCCAGATTAGACTATGCTGCAGATGTCATATTTTTAAAGGTTTTAACACTTCATTCATTCTGCTCAGACATATGCCACACCTCCTATACAAGTCTTACAGTGAACAGCAAAACTTTCTGACTGTGTAGGGGGGTGCATATTTGGATAATCATGGTAGTCTTATGCCCTATAATTGTTTTGCTCTAGATTAACATCAGACAGTTCCTCTGTTTAAAGAAAATAATCAGGAATTAATCCAGGAAAATATACTTCAATATTTTGTTCACTCCAAGATAAATTTCTTTGTAGTAGGGTTTATGCAACTGAACTGGGTATAGGTGCCAAGGTTATGGTTAGAGGGGGCCTTCAGGGAGGGCCCTATACTGGACACAGCCTTTACTAGTCAGCTGCAGTGGACCCACCACAGGACACATCTGAGCTCCTCACCCAAGACAGTGTCACCTCTGTGGAAACATTGAAGAAAGGGGTAAAAATGATGCCCAGCAGAGAAGACTGAGGAAAAAAGTATGAGAAACAACCCAGTAGACAACAAGGTCAGTGAAGAAGGAGAGGGAGGAGGTGCTTCAGGCATCAGAGCAGAGATTCTCTTGCAGCCCCTGAAGGGAATCATGGTGCATCAGGTTTTTCCCTGTAGTCCATGGATAGGACCATACCAGAGCAGATATCCACAGTGCGGCCCATGGAAGACCCCATGACACAACATGTGGACATGTCCTGAAAGAACAGCCCATGAAGTGCCTACACAGGAATAGGCTCCTGGTAGGACCTGCAACCTGTGGAGGGGAGCCCATTCACAAACAGTCTTACCCTGCAGGACTGCAGCGCATGGAGAGGATCCACATCGGAGCAGGGGAAAAGTGTGAGGAGGAAGAAGCAGCAGAAGGGAGGAGTTGCAAAGTTATGGCAACCCATATTCCCCTTCCCCCTGTGCTGCTTGGAGAGCAGAGGAGGTAGAAGAGTTGGAAATGGAGAAGTGATGTTGAGCCTGGGAATGAGGGAGGATGGGGTGTGGGTTTAAGTTTTGTCTTTGTTTTTCACTGTCCAAAAATCTATTCCTAATTGGCAATAACTAATTTTTCCAAAGTCAGTCTGGTTTCCCTGTGACAGTAATTGGTGAGGGATCTCTGTCCTTATCAACCCATGAGCTCTGTCACCTTATTTTCTTCCCTTGTCCTATTGAGGAGGGAGGGTAAGTGTGTGGCTGAGTGGGAATTGCACAATCAGGCAGGGTCAGCAATGAAGCTGATTCAAATAATTTTCATCTTGGACTTCTTCATTCTCTCCTGTGTTGCAGTATAACTGATAGCAGAATACCCTTCCAGACTTTCTCAGGTTGTCTGATACTTTTAGAGAAAAAATGAACACTTTATAGATATAGCCTAGAACTTTTGCATATCTAATATGGAGTGTGGATATTGGAACTTCCCTATGGATTTCATTCAGAAAAGAGTAAGAGAAAAAAATATATCAATTAGTATGCAATGCATACCAATCTCCTTTGACGTTTGCATATTTTTGAAATTGTAAGATGAGTGTATGTAACTGAAAACTGATATTTTCTTTCTGCTAGCTAATATGGTCAGCAGTAGTAATTACAGTCAGTAGTACACATTATTTCTTACTTATTTGGGCTTTTTTTTTTTTTTTTTTGGCTAAGATTGATGAGAAGTCATTGGCAGTTATGTTTCTTCCGTGTTCAGCTAAGGCTGTCTCATACCATCAAAAGGGAACAAAAAGCTGAGGATATTCAGCTTATTGGTGCTTCTTGTATCTGACAGAAGGTGTGATGAAATCCTGGAATTATTTTATTTTGTCTGATTTTACTGATCTTTTCTATCTATTTTCATAAAAGACAGAAACAAGGGAGAAATCAGGAAAAACAACTAATTTTCTGCACAGAGGTGCCACAGTTGCTGCACCTATGAAGTCTAGTCCAAACAAATAGCAATTATTCACCAGGACATGACAGATTGCACAAAAGACAAGAGACTTGACAGCCATATAATCATCTGTGATTTGATTGGGAAGAACAGTAGAATTCAGCTTGCCTAACTTGAGGTGCCTCTGTAAAAGCTAGTCTAACAAGTTCCATTTGCTGTAGTCAAAGAAAATGTGGTGAATATTCAGTGTGATCTGCAGAGCTGTTCAGCTGATATTGAAATGGACATCTGCATGTCATTAGTGAGTCTAGTCTCCACTGACTAAGATGACTGGGTCTTGACAGACTATAATAGATAGGTAAACCAGAAAACAGAATTCCTTCCCCAGAATTCCTTCTGTATACATGTAGCATATATGTGTATGGAAAACACCGATGAATGTACAAAAAACCTCAGATGAGCTGGATGCTCCTGTTTGTACCTCATGGGACTTCTTAACACTAATATTTTTACCTATTGCTAAATAGTTTAAAGAGGGTTAAATAAGGTAGTAGGTTCTTTAAAGAAACTAGATTATGGTCAAGATACAGATAGATAAATCTAAGAGTGGGAGGAGAGGGAGATGCCCACTTTATTCTTCAAAGCACTATATCTGTGATTACTCACCCATGCAACAATGACAGTGTGTGTAACACTTCAGGGACCTTCTGGCCCTGAGGAAGTAAGTATATTTTAAGTAAGAGTGACTGAAATGCAGATCCCATTAAATGGAGGAGTAACAGAAAAAGAATAAATAGAAATTGGAGAAGTGGAAAAATGGATGAGACCTACAAGAATGCTGCAGAGAAGTAGCACCTCCAAAATTGTAACCCCTCTGAGGACTTTCCACTGATAAGGCATATTCTCTTGTGTAAGAAAAGCCTATCAACTGATATCACAGTATGCTCATCAATCATGCTCTAACAATGGAAAATATCTTAAAAAACCAGACTGTTCAGTTATTAGGTACATAGGTAACTGGATTTATGACATCAAAGAAACTGGATACAAAATAACCCACTTTACACCTGGAAAGATAGAGGTTCTCACAATATCTCTAGAGATGTTCCTTCAGTATACTGGAATGGAAATGCTATTTGTCAGCTGTAGTGATAACTGGTAACAGAGGAAAGTGTAGGAGGAATCTTCCTGAGGTTGTAAGTTTAGGCACGGCAGGAAACTGAAGTCTAGGACATGAATCCAGCTTTCTTTGAAAGAATGCCAGTTCCACATGTGACATGAGAGCCAGAGAGAGAACCAGCCCCAGTATGTAAGTAATGTGCTGATATAGACAAAAGAAATTCAAACACATTTGAAAATGGAAAACATTTTGAAACCAGAGGAACCTCTACAAGAATGGATTATACCTTTATCATAATGGAACTGAGCTGTTGAATGAAAATTAAAATGTATGTAGAGGAGTATTTAAACTAGATACTTAGGAAATGCTGACAAGTATAGAAGAGCAGTATTGAAGAATGACAGAATTTAAAATCTGAACATGACTGATGTTCAGCATGCCTCTGAAAAGACCAACAGCTGACTCTAAAGATGTTAATGACAGAGATGATGTCTATTAGTGACTATAATACAGCTGGGTTTATGACTGTAGCGTGAGACAGAGTGTCAGATAAATCCAGCAGACAGACACTCATTTTCAGGTGAGGTTACTGTTAAAATGAGGTGCATTGTCAAGTAAGTTAAGAAGAGCAAGCCAAACCCACAAGAAACTTCTAAGCAGACTAGGGGCTATTAAACAACTAATATGTTAAAAACCCAAGTAAAATGTGTGCCACAATTCAAGAATACAAAGTGGCCTAAAGCTCCTGAATGACTTAAGGAGGAAACTTAAGTCTGTCACAGAGAAAAAATGGCACTTTAACAAATGCAAATCTTGCCCTCAAGGGAAGAACAGAAAAGTCAGTAAAATACAATAGTTCAAATATTGGCAGGAAGTTTAAAAGCTAAAACACAAATTGAAAACTGCCTTGTAAAGGATACTTTAACTTGTAAAAAGCTCTTCACATCTCTCTAAACATAGAAGCCAGGTAGGGAACTGGTGGGTTTCCTTGATGGCTGAAGTGTAAAATGGGCACTCAGAGTAAGGTTATAGCAAGAGAAATTCAGTGAATTCTTTACATTTCAGCAATACCAGAAAGACCTCAGAAAATTGGTAGAACGAACAGATGGAGGATAAGCTTCAGTAGTATCAGTTACAACTCATGAAAGAGGACTTGGAGCAACCATTGACAGTTCTCTAAAATCATTGTCTCAATATGCAGTCACAGTGATGAATAGCAAAAATACTGCTGGGCATGATCAGGAACAGTATGGGGAACAAGCCAGAAGACATGATTTCACTGCTATATAAAAGCTGAGTGGGCTCACATAGTGTACTGTCCACAGTTCTGGTCCTTGCATCTCAAGGAGGATATAATAGAGAAGCTAAAAAAGACAATAAAAATAATGTGAATCTAATAGTTACCTTGTAAGGAGAATTTTAAATGTGTGAAACTATTCTATTTGAAAAGGAGAAAGCTAAGCGGAATGCAATTAAGGTTTAGAAGACTATGACAGTGGTGTCCATAATCCAAAATTTCAAAGCAAAATATTTTGATCAATTTGAACTCATTTTGAACTGAATTATGTTCGATAAAACTAATGTACTGGAACATGGAAATAAGTTTTCTCATTTCATTCCATAAAAATGTGTATGTACATTTAACGAACCAACTAAAAAAGCTTTGGGAAGTTGATAATTAAACAATATGGTTATGTGATAATACTAACAAAAATTTACAGGAAAAAAATACGGTAATAATTTTACTAGTTAGAAAAATATACTTCATTTCTATTTTTGTTAAACATAGAAATAAGCATCTGGAGCATTCTTCTCAATTCTTAATGTAAATCTCAGACTTTTACGTGGTATCAATTCTATTTAGGCTTATGCCAAAGTGCACTTCAAGCTCCCATGTGAATGGAAAAGTCTGTAACTTAGTGAAGCACATAGTTTAAACTAAATGTTCTTTTAAATTTAGCAAAGTAAACCTGAGCCTTTTGGTCTCTTAATAGCTGTCATAATTACATCAGATGGCTGCACTCACAATAAACTAAATAAATTAAACTGTGGTAAAATATCTTTGCAAGGATCTAAAATGCATAAACATAGTTTCTAACTAATGCACTGAACCATGTCTATTTTGCATAAATATGAAATCATATTAAACATTAAATAGTACATATCCTATGAAGTAATACTGTAAATTTAGACTTTTTTTTAAAATCTAGATTCAATGTGCATTAAAAACTGTATGCATGCCATAATTTGTACATACAAAACCTTATTTTAACACATGAATTCATTTGTAAAACATTTATTTTCAGCATCAATTTCCTTTCTGACTAATTTTTTTTATCCTAATCCAAACCTTAATGATGTGAGTCTTCTTTATTTTCTGCTTTTGACATGAAAACGATTTTGCCTTCAGACCTATCACTGAATGACCAGAAACATGACTCCTGAAAGCATCTTCCTTTTGTGTTGCAGTATCTATCTTTGAATTCCTTTCTTCTCTTTTTTTTTTCACTATTATCAAATCCAAATTTTAATGGTCTGTTTGGTTCTACCTTTTAAAAGTCAGTGACTTCCACCCAAAGTACAGTTTTCTTACAAATATCAGAATGCTTACTTCCAATCCCTGAAATTATATTTAAGGTCACTACCTTATTCTTCTTCAAGTCTTCCTTTACGCCTAATCAATTCATAGTTGTTTACAAAGAAATCAAACAACACTTTACCTTTTTTTATACAAAGCAAAACTTAAATAAAAATACATATATCATCCCTCTTTGTTTCCTTCAATTTCTTTTATAGAAATAGATTCTGAAGTGTTTTCAGAAATGTATTTCTTTTTATTGTTAATCAGAGTTTCAAAGAAGGACTAATGAAAAATAGTCCTTACTGTAAGAAATAGAAAAAAATATCCTAACTTCTAAAATGCACTTCGAGATTTTTTTTTTTTAAGGTATATCATTGAACAGACATCATTGATCATTTGGAAAAAAAGTATATTTTTTCTATTTTTATTAATTTGCTGTATATGTCCCCTTATCAGTATTTCAAGGTATGGTTTGTGACTTTGGAAATGATATAATTTGATTATAATATATAAAGTTAGAATTTCTTAGGCACATTGACAACACTTCGAAAGACAGATGTCAATAGGGACCCACAGATTTGAGTAAGTGAGCAGTTCTAGGTCTATTGCTAGAGTCCAGACTTCAAAGCAATTCCCTACCAGCAGAAGCAGTGGAATGTGCCATGCCAGGTGGGCTCTTTCAAGGGGCAGTCATCCCCTTCCCAGTACAAGCAAGATTTACTACACCATGACATTCAGAGAACAAGAAATTATAAAATATTGTGCTCTAGTTCTTGTGTTCTGTTGTTTGAATGAAGGATTCCTAAGAAAGTCTACCCTTCAAAGAGTTGCTTAACTAGAAATCTTAATAACCTTTCACTTCCTTGCCTTGACTTTTAAATTGTCTTGCTATGCTAAGAATGAGGACTTATATGTACTGTAACAATAATTTTGTAATAAGTCATAGTCAACAATTACTGTCACAGGCAAAAGAGACTCTATTTGGGGAAGATTAATTTAATTTACTTTAAGTGAAAAAGAAAAACACTTTCCTCACAACCTGCCAGTAAATATGCTTCTGTGCAGGCACCTCTCCATGGGATGCAGCTTCTGACAGGACACTGGTCCAGGATGGGTGTAGTGTTCACATGTGTGGTAGTGTGGATGGTATCTGCTTTAATGTGGTCCGTCATGGGCTGGAAAGGACCAACTGCTTCACAGTTTTTATCTTCAGGGGCCTCAGAGTAGTAGATTGTGGAGATTGTCTGGAGCACCACCTCTCCCTCCTCTGACTTTTGTGTCTGCAGGGCTGTTTTTACACTTTTTCCCGACTCCTGTCTCTGATGCTTTGCTCCACAATGTTTTTTACTCTTTCTCAAATGCACTTTCCCAGAGATACCATCATCTTGGCTGCTAGGCTCAGCTGGCATCTGCAGTGGGTTCATTAGAGACAGCTGGAACCATCAGTGTCTGGCAGCCCCATCCTCTCCTCACAGAGGCTGTCCCTATACCACCACCCATTCCCTGCCCCCAAAGAAAACAGATAACAGGATTGCACCAGAGATACCTGAATTATTTAAATTTATTTTCTTAAAGGAAACAATCTGCAATGCCTAGAATAGTGTGTTAGTGCTCGGGCAAGAGTGTAGTAGGCTTATGAAGCCAGGGTGATTGTGAGTTCACACACAGAACCCATACACTGCTGCAGCAACAAGAAAGCCTTATGCATCCTGTTCACAGCCTGAGTGAGACAGAGGCCCCAGTCAAATGACAAGATTTTCTGTGCTCTCAGAGGATACTAAAAATGAAAGTATTGCTTGAAAGAAATAAAAAAATTTGAGAGAATAGTAATAATAAAAAGAGTACTCACCCGTTCTAGAAAGTCCTGAGGAATCAAACAAAAAAAGTGAAAGAGACAGAAGCTGTCACTGTTACTGCCCCTCAATCTTTCAGTGTTAAAGACTGCTTAGTGGTATATGGAGATCTCAGCACTTTGTCTGGTATCTAAATGTAATACTTTTGCCAAGAACTCCAACAAGGAACTGAAAGTAATTTTGTGATTTTTGGAGGGAGTTTCATTTCAGTATTTTGGTTTTTGTGCGATTTTGTTTGTTTGTTTGTTTATGGGGTTTCTTTATGTAGTGGAGGGGGGTTTTTTCTTGTTTGTTTTTTTTTTTTTTTTTTTCTTTTTTTTTTTTTTTTAATGACTAATTGCTAGTAAATTGTTAGTACAAGTTACACCAAGACAGAATCATAGAATCATTAATGTTGGAAAAGACCTCTAAGATCATTAAAGTCCAACTGGGAACTCAACATTATCATGACAACTAAACCATGTCCAGAAGTGCCACATCTACACATTTTTTGAACACCTCCAGGGATGGTGATTCCACCACCTTCCTGGGCAATTTGTTTGAAAGCCTAACCACTCTTTCAGTCCAGAAATTTTTCCTAGTATGCAATCTAAACCTCTTCTGGTGCAACTTAAGTCCATTTCCTCTTGTCCTATTGCTAGTTACTTGTGAGAAGAGATCAACACCCGCCTCCTCTTCTCCAGACTAAACAATCCCAGTTCCTTTGGCCACTCCTCATAGGACATGTTTTCCAGACCCCTCACCAGCTTCATTGACCTTCTCTGGACCTGTTCCAGCACCTCGGTGACTTTCTTATACTGTGGCATCCAAAACTCAACATAATACTCAAGTTGCATACATGTTGTAATGAAGCACTTGCTTTATGCACATGGTTTCATTTGGGAGTGAGACTACACATAGATGTATCAGCAGTTCTGTTCAGGACCCACTAGCTGCATTAACTACTCTTGATCCTAGTACATTCATACTTATTTAATCACCTTCCACTGAAAATTTTCATGTGTTTCTTGCCAGATGTCAGTATAAAAGTTACAAAGTCCCACCTATGAGATCCTTTTATGCTGCTAATGCATTCAATCACTTTGCAAATACTCTGTGTCTCAAAAGGAAATACTGATTCCTGCCTTCTTTGTTAAATACATTGCTGCCCACTCTAACATTTGGCATCTTAAGGTGATGCGTCATTGTTACTTTCACTATTATTGCACAAAGTTATTAACAACAGAGGTGATGTCACCCTAACAATGGACAAAGTTCTGCAGGCAGTTGACCCTTCTTCCACAAGCTTTATTAGTTCAGGTTAAAATATATTTAGAAAACAATGTTCTAAAAAGCCTTATCAAAGGGGCTTGTGCAGAAAATAGCTATGCATTCTTACTTCTTAAATATAGATTAATTTTCAGCCTTTCCTGTTCTTACTTTTTTTCTAAATCTAGCTAGATTTTAAAACTTTCAGTCAGACTTCGATAATTTCTGTCTGTTCCCTCTAAGTATTAGTGCTGACCTGAGAACTTACCATGTCCTCATCTTTAAATAGTTCTCTCTTCCATAATAATTTCCAAGGTATACCTGCATAACTGATTTAAAAAAAAAAAAAAAAAAAAAACAATTTAAAAAACTGACTTTCAAAACACATTTAAAAAAGGTTTCTTTGGTCTTCTATTTCTTTTGTTGCTTTGGTATTTATCAAGTATTTGAACTATTTTTCTGACACAACTGAGAAGACAAAGCAGCATTATTTGGAGTGAGGAAATAACAAGAAATAGAGGAAGGAATTAAGAACATCATAAGCAAGCATGGCATCTGAAACATTCATAATCTAAAATCACTGGCAGTTCTTGAAGAAGTTTATTTACCTTTGATTTCACTAGGAAATGGCAATCAAATTACTTTTTGGGATTTAGGCCTGGTTTGCTCATAAAGATCATTGTGTTACATTTCTGTTCAGAAAAACAATGTACAGATTTTTAATTGCCATAATGGTGCCAGCTTTAAGAATAATGTGAGTAAATGAGTGTCCAGTGATGGTAACAGAGCTTCCCTTTTGCTTGTAACACCACCTCCTTCCCCTTAGAAATGAGATTGAGGAGTTGAGAAGAGAGGAGGGAAAAGAGAAAAATGAAACAGAGAAACTTGCCTCATGGTGAGTGAGGTATGGAAAAATATGTTTTCTATCTGCAGCTGGCAAACATTTGACTCTAATGGCAAAAAATGGCAGTGAAACATATTTATCTGCAGATGAACAGCATTCAGTCTATTAGCTTGAGTTTTACTCGGACAGGTTATTTGTAAAATGTTTGAAATATTACTGTAAGATTAAGACTTTGAAGTTTTAAAATTGTGTTTTTTAGAATTACAGATCAAAATAGCATTTCAGATTTAGTAAAGTTAAAAATAAGCACACTGAAAACAAAAAGGTACAAAATGAAGTATAAATGACCGATTGTGACACTTCGAGATATATATATATAAACAAATCCGTGTTTTGAAAAACTAAATGACCCATCTTTGTGAATATTATTTTGTAATTTCCAGGTTTCTTGGTTATTCAAAGGTAATTTTTCTTTTATAGGATCTGATCACTTCTAGATGAGAAAAAGGTAAAGGATATCTTATTTGGTTGGGAACTGGACACCTGAGGTGCCCAAGAAAATCTTTTTCCCCTTATTGTACTGTAGAGAAGAGAGCGATTTCTAGGACTGTGAGTCCCTGCAACTGTTGCTCTGAATTGGGAATTGTCTGGTTTGGAGTCATAGTAAAGATTCAGTCTCCCATTATAAAAAAAAAAAGGAAGACAAAACTTAAATAACATTGGTGGTTATTAGGTGAGCTCCTCTTAGGGGAATGAGGGTAGTAGGAATTTTCTGTAGAGCCAGCTATTCCCTAATGGCAAGCTATAAAGTCAGACTTCAGTAGGATATAAGATATTCAGGACTTGGTCACAGCAGCATTGCGACTTCCATTTGCCATATGATGTCCCTGTTCTTTTAGACTACAAATTGCAGCATTTGGTGGTAATGTGGTAGCTCACGTACTTTGGATAAAGTTATTTGTGGCATTTTTAACATAGTTATGCATCTGTTCACTGAAAAAGTTTTCTTGCCTGAACTAAACCACTGCAGACTAGCACTTCTCTGGTAACAGAATGTACTGTTTTATTTCAAGTCTAATGATGACCTTTTAATTGCAGTGTATTAAAATATATTGGAAAGTGATAGGTGTGATTTTTTTCCTATAAACTGTGTATTTACTGTAAAAATAAATAAATAAATAAATAATGCTGTGATCAGTTTTGTAAAATTTTACAAGAATA
>JAAGNO010010031.1:6699-28152 GCA_033439905.1 Ceryle rudis | reverse complement strand
CCACAGTCTCTCTGGTCAGCCTTTTCTACTGCTTAACAACACTTTCAGTGACAATTTTTTTCCTAATGTCCGACCTCAACCTCCCTTGGCATAACTTGAGGCTATTTCCCCTCGTGCTATTGTTTACTACATGGGAGAACAGATTGACCCCCACTTCAATGCAAACTCCTTTCAGGTAGTTGCAGAGCCCAAGAAGGTCTCCCCTAAGTCTCCTTTTCTACAGATTAAACAACCCCAGTTCCCTCAGCCACTCCTCATAAGACTTGTTTTCTAGACTCTTCACAAGCTTTGCTGCCCTTCTTTGGACATGCTTCAACACCACAATCTACTTCTTGTAGTGAGTGGCCCAAAACTGAAAACAGTATTTGAGGTGCAGCCTCACCAGTGCTGAGTACAGGGGGACAATCACTTCCCTAGTCCTGATAACCACACTGTTGCTGATATAAGCCAAGAAGCAGTTGGTTTTCTTGGCCACCTGAAACACTGATGGCTCATATTCAGCCAGCTAGTGACCAACACTCCCAGTTCCTTTTCTGACAGGCAGCTTTCCAGCCACTCTTCCCCAAGCTTGTAGCATTGCATGGGGTTGTTCTGACCCAAGTGCAGGACCTGGCACTTAGCCTTGTTGGACCTCATACATCTGGCCTTGTCCAATCAATCCAGCCTGTCCAGATCCCTCTGTAAATCCTTCCTACCCTCAAGCAGATCAACACTCTTGCCCGATGCCCCTGATCCCCTCATCTAAATCAATGATAAAGATACTATAGAGAACTGGCCCTAGTACTGAAGCCTGAGGATCACAACTCATGACTGGACACCAACTGGATTTAACTCCACTCAGCACCACTCTTTAAGCTCAGCCATCCAGTCAGCATTTTACCCAGCGAAGAGCATACCCATTCAAGCCATGAGCAGCCAGTTTCTCCAGGACAATGCTGTGGGAAACAGTGTCAAAGGCTTTACAGAAGTTTGGGTAGACAAAACAAACAACCTTTTTCTTGTCCACTAAATGGGTCATCTTGTCAAGTAGGACTTGCCTTTCATAAGCCCATGCTGAATGGGCCTCATCTCCTGGTTGTCCTATATGTGCCCTGTGATGGCACTCAGGATGATCTGCTCCATAACCTTCTCCAGCACAGAGGTCAGACTGACAGGCCTGTAGTTCCCTTTATCCTCCTTCTGACCTTTCTTGTAGATGGGCATCACATTTCCTAACTTCCAGTCAACCAGGACTTCCCAGTTAGCCACGACGGCTAGTAAATGAATGAAAGTCATTTGGTGAGCACTTATCTCGGTTCCCTCAGTACCCTTGGGTGAATCCCATTCAGCCTCATAGACTTGTGTATGTATAAGTTGTGTAGCAGGTCACTATCCATTTGTCATGTATTCATTTTCATTCTGATACAGCAACTTAGTAATAATATATATATAATTTTAAAAATAAAGGTTATTTGTCATTTGTTTACCTTTTTCTTGTTATGACACTCATGTACATACCCCACAGATTTTCCTATATATCTTGCTTGCCTAGAAGTCTGAGTACAAAGCAATCAGAGTAAAAAATGTGCTTCAGAGTTAAAGACTATCAAAATTCTTTTGCTTGCAGGGCAGCAGGTTGCACCTATATAAAAGCAGAAGCAGGCCAGACTTGCAATAGCACTTCTGTGTGGTTTTTATTGGATCACTGGGAAGAATGACTGTTTGCAAAAAAGGTCTGGAAAGTTACCAAGTTCAAGCTTCTAGCAGTTACAGATATAGTACATTCACTTTGCATGAAATTCCATGCTAACCTAGATATCTAACATCTTAACTATGTTAAATGTGTTTCCTTCCTTGATATAGCAGATATAACAAGACATGTTTTAAATCAGCATATGGTTAAAGCTATTGAGAACAGGGAAATTAAAATGGGCTGAATAATAATGATATATCTGGAAGAACTGATAAAAGACAGAGTTTAAAGGAATCATGAGAGTAATGGCAAATCTAGTGAATGTAACAGACACAAATCAATATGATAAGACAGAATTAGAAGTCAAAGGTGTCATGTCATTTCAACATTTTTCAGAAAACTCAGCATACAATATTTCATGTAATTGAATAGAACTTGATTAACAAGGAAGATGGAAGAGCATTACATTATTAAGGAATTATTATCAATGATAGAAAACACTGTGATACTTCTGACTGTTGTGCCAAGAATATATATTGCATTATCATTTTCCCTATGACTTCCTAGTCAACTAAATGACAAAACAAAATGTGTGCCACCATCTATAAAGAAATGTCTTTTAAACAGAAATGTCATCTATCAGTGCTATACATTCAGTCCTTCATCCTAAAGGAAATAGACCTATTCTTTGAATCTGTTCATGTCAGCTGTACCTCCAGGCAATAATGAAAAGGTTCTCTGTTTCAAAAGGCTTAACACATTGAGTATTTGCACAGCTTTGTGCCTTCATCAACCCAAAGAGTGACTTAATGGTATTCATTTTGAGAATCACTAAATTCTTACGTGCCATGTAACAGAAAAAGGAAATCAACCATGCTTATGTTGGAAGACTGTTAACCTCATTTAGCTGTTTATAGCTTGTGAAGTTGCAGAGTATACATTACCCTGAGCTATGTATCTAAAAGTTTCTGAGAGCACTGAGATAAATTTAAGAAGAAACTCATTTTATGCTATAGCAGGAATGATTCCAATTCATTTGAACATCAGTGTTACGGGTTAGGGCCAGGGTGGCCCCTTAGACCTATAACAGACGCTCTCTGTTAACCCCCCTCCCTCCCCAAAGGGGAAGAGAGACTTAGCCAGTAGAAAAGGAAACTAGAACAGCTTTAATGAAAATGGAAATAATAATAATAATTAAGGAATATATACAAATATATACAAAACCAGTATTAAAGCCAATTTCCATCCCCACCCCCCCCACCCCGCAATGGTAATTACATCACCAGCACCACTGATGCTGTGGAGCAGGCACCAGAGAAATTCCAGACTGGGCAGCAGACGGAAGCTGGATTCTGTACCAGATTCAGGCATGCACAGACTGGGATCATAGGCAGAACAGTCAAAGTCCTTCTCAGATGCTCCTCGGAAGGAACCAAAAGAGGACCCAAGACAAGCCATGCAAAGCTGGCAAAGCGGTACAAGAGGTCACGGAAAGAGAGCAAAAGCGAGAGCGTGAGAGAGCGAGAAAGAGAGAGCAAGACCCTCCCTATCCTTCAGCTTTATACTGAATATGATGTATATGGAATGGAATACCTCATTGGTCAGTTTAGGGTCACCTGTCCAATCCTTCCTTCGGGTGAGGCTTTTTACTTTCCGCACACCGCCAGTGTGGTACCGAAGATCCAGCAGTGGCCTTAGTCTGCACACCAGTCCTTGTTACTAACCCTAAACATCAGGTGTTATCACTGCTAGAAGCAGACACTGCCTCTGAAAACAGGCCACCAACCCCAGGAAGTGCAGTCAGCCAGAAGAACCCAGCTGAAAAGCAAAATCACCAAACAGAACCAGTTCTGCTCTCACTCAAACCAGGAGAATTAGGTTCTCTTAAATCAGACAAGTCATAAAAAAGTAGATTCTTACTTTTGTATCTGCTGTGATTATGTATGCAGTACGCTTTTTTCTTTCTCTGTCTCCTCTGTTGAAAACAGATGTCCCTCCATTTATATATATAACAAGATGGGTTCTGTGTGACTTGCTAATTTCATAATTGACTGCTTAGTTCTTTAGATTTAGTGAAGCATGAATATTTTAGGGTTTGAATTAGGCTACATAAAAATATAGGAATTGATTTACAGGTTCAGCCAAGAACCATTTATCCCTATGTGCTATTTCCAGCAGTTGCCTTAAGTGGATTGCCAGGAAAGACTATGAAAAAGTCATGCATATTATTTGCCCTCCAGTACTCTTCCATGCTCCCTCAGACGGGGTTTTTGCCTTAATGTGTTACCATTTGTTCAGTGGAATTGGTAAATCTCTAAGTCTTCCCTTGTGTAAAGTTCTTCTTTGAGGAGGAGGCTTTAACTAGGCAATTTCCAGAGGTCCCTGCCAGCATCAGCTGTTCTGTGACAGTACCATTCAGCAAGCAGACCCATGGGTCTAGCTTGTTGCATGAAAAAAAGGCTTCACTTGTTTAATATCAAGGAGTGCTTCTGTTATCTATAGATATGCATGATTTTTCATTACAATGAACTTCTTCATTTAATCAAAATCCCATTCTTATTGTCAGAGCAATAAGAATAGGAAATTTTGTTAATGACTATTTCTAACCATTTATTCCAATTTATGGCAACTGTATACGTCTCCATGTGAAAAATACTAACTATAATACTATCAAAAGAAAGAATACAATAAAAATGCATATTATATGCTGTATTTTTCTTCCTTTCTGGATATCTAGTAAAATTCTTTACTTATACTTGTGACAAGCTTATAAAGGAAAAATGAAAAGTACATCATAGCCTTTATTTGCTACATGTTAACATAAAGTAAACAATGAATTTAATAAACTGTATATTCTAACTCGTACTCAACATATCTCTGCACAATCAACTAAAAACAGAGCAGTAATCATAAAAATATTAATATATAATTAAAAAAAAATCACAGGTGAATTACAGTTCTGTATTGTTTTAGAAGTATTTTTTATAAATATTTAGAAGAAGCTTTGGTGCTCATAGCTTGCATACTTCCTAATAAGTTTTGTTTACTATGTGCCTCTTATTGCTTATTCAAATGGGATAAAAATGATGTTCTTTTTACATAATATTTCATTAAAGTTAAAGGAATATATCATATCATAGTTGTAAAAAGGCAACACATCCATTTTAGAGAGGTTTGTCCCATACTAGCAAGTTTAACAAAAGGTCAGAATAACAGGATTTGGAATGAGTATTTAAAACAAACAAATAATGCATCTAAAGTTTTCTAATGTGTGTAATATGTATGATGGAATAGCTGCCATAGCTTTATCCCCTAGTGCTTCCAGGCAGAATTAGAGAAAAATAATCATTCTGTCACTCAAGTGGATATTCATATTGATATTCAAACATTATATCAAATAATTTTAAATGCCTACAGAGGCATTTTGCCAATTAAATAGCAAAATAAAAATAGGAAAAACAGAAAATATTAAGAGGCTAGAAAAGTGGAGCATGAAGAAAGGCAAGGCATTAAGAAACATAGTCCAAACATGGCTACCTTTTTTCTTAACAGATGCACTTTCTGTCTTGTCAAATTTTACTAGTGATATTTACAATGTTAGTACTGCATCTACTTAAAATTACCCACTCGCCTTACCCTTTTAAAGTTCTAAAATTCTAGAGAATTAACATTGTCTACAAATATGTAGACAGCAATATCTAGAAATGTGGCACTAAAAATTAATAGGAAAAAAAACACATCCAAAAGCAAAACACAAATCACCCAGCTACCCAGTCTTGTAATAAAACAATTTTAAAGCTTGCATTTGAATGGCTATTGCCATTTGTTTTAGTCTGTATTTTTAAGCAAACCCTTTAAGAATTCATTGCCTGAAAAGACGCAGGATGCTTCTACCCCTATGTATGCATTGAGTTTATGTTTTGTTTTTGTTTTGATAGCTGTTTTCTGACTTCATGAAACAGAAACCAAACAAGAATAGCTACTGGGAATCAAGTTCACATCTCCATTATACAAGATGCATTTACTGAACAATTGGGAATGTGCCTGTAACAGAACATCTCAGTTTTTTCTAGCTACACACAGAGAATATTTAATTCAACATTACCCAAACCATGCATACCCAAATAAGATCTAACACTTGGAACAAGATTTAAAATTTCACAGTGCTTTCAGATGTAATGTGCTGCTTATTTATTCAGAATTCCATATGCAATACTCAAACATACTACACCAATGATTCAATCACACATTACCTTTGATAATTTCGTTCTTTCTGTCTTCCAGTTTGTGATATCTGTGACATTCTTTTTTTTTTCTTTCTAAAATATGTATTCTGAATGCAAGTACATAAATGGCACCACATTGCTAACAGTGACTTTGCATTTTTACAGTGATTGTTGACATAACCATAAATAAATCTCACAAAAGTTACATCATCATTTAAAAAAGAATATTTCTCTCTTTGGTGGTATTATATGGCTTATAATGTCATATAATGTTATTGTTGAAAATGTTTAATATGTTATTCTATAAAATCCTTTATTTACTGTTATACAGAGTTCCAACATACTGGAATTTTGTATACATAAGAAATGTTGCTACCTTGTATTCTGAGTGACATTCCACAAATTTAAAAAAGGGCTATGCTTCATACAAAAACTTCTAGTACAGACAGGAAGACACAGTTTATTAGAATTCTTGCATATATTTCATAATAATTAAATGACTATGCTCCATTTATTACAATACAACATAGTCACAAGAAGTATAAAAGAGCAAGAGAAAATGTCTTATTTAAAAACTAACACAGAAGTATTAGTGTTTCAACTTGTCTATATAAGAAAAGCTTTTTTTAAACTGCCTTTGCTTGTTCATAAACTTTGGTCACATAATTTCAAGGACAGTGTCTTTCAAGTCATCATATGAAGCAACAGAATTTCTGTAGGTGTTGTTTCATTGATTGATTGGTTTTTTTAAAAGGGCGTTTACTGAAAACATTACAGTGTGACTATTTGGTTCTCTTACAACTTACATGTAAAAATCAAGAAAACAAGGTAGCTCTGGGGAAAAAAAATTACAATTCGGTAATTTTTTTTTTAGCACAAGATGTTTCACTTTGTCAATCAGATGTACTGATCGTTACTTTTTAGAAAAGGACACAAGCAAGGGCAAGAGGAAGAGAAGGGTAAAGGAGGGCATTATTCAGGTAAATTGGTCATTTTTAAAGCCCAGAATAATAACTGCTTTTCTATCTAAGTTCAGCATGGAAAATGGACATTTCAGAATTATGGCCCCAGGGGAGCCATAAAACCTTTGACAAGTACATGTGTTTGCCAGTATGCATGAATGTGGTTAGTTGCTACCATAGAATTTGATTCTCTATGTATAAATAAGCATAAAGAAGTCCACCTGATAAAGTAACAGTACTAGGAAGACACTTTTTACCTTAAAAATCTTCTGTGATTTCAACAAGTAATTATATTTATTCATATTTAAAATATATATATGAGATACTGTGTTCTATTAGAGTTTCTCTAAAGTGTCATGAATTGGATATATTAATGCATCTGGAATTAAATATTCTTTCTGTACATGATTTAACCTGAGATCATCCCACTGGGATTAGTTCTTAGGGAAAAGCACTAATTCTCCAGTGCAGATGAATAGAAACAGTTGAATACAGTTCTTTAGCCATGTCCTACACAACTGAAATTTAGAGTTTCACCGTGAAACCTCCAGGAAATAATAAAGCATCTCTTGCCAGGGGAGTTTCTGGAGTGCACAGAGAGCCCCATTTATAGCTTTCATTTTATGCTTTCCACTGAATTTTCTTGTGCTGTCGTTTGCACCTTCTCTTCAGTCAAATGACTAGCAGGTACAGGTTCCCAGCTCTTCTCTAGGTCAGTCAGCAGTACTTCTGCACAACACATCTGAGGGCTATCATCTAACGTTGTGACCTTTTCTGTCATGTCCTACCTTTTCCTGGCTGGAACTCAAAAGTTAGGACCTTTTATACTGAACACTGGTGATTTCCAGAGCCTCTAACTATCAGAAGAGGTGTTGAAAAGGCACTGGAACAGGATGGAAATGCCTCATTAAAAATTAATTCTTAGCTGGGCCATTGAGACTTGTTCTATGGGAAACCATTATATAGTTCATCTCCTTTTCCACATTTATTCCAATTACTGACTGGGAGTGAAGGAGTTCTAAATGCTTACAAGTCAAATGCAAATGTAGGGTTGATACAATCATGAAGCACTGCCATCATTACTCCCATGTGGACAACTTGTTCTCATAGCACATTCAAAGCTTTTCTTCAGATGAAAAAATTTCCAAAGTGTTTGGGAAAATTATATCAAAGTAGGCTGGACCTGAGAGAGCTTATACTTCTAATCGCAGATGCTAGAGGTGATGGAAAGCTGAGACATTATTTGCCTTGCAGAAAGATGATTAGACCACAAAGATGATGAGGGGACTGGAGCATCTCTCTTACAAGGAAAGTCTGAGACACTTTGGGCTGTTTGGCCTGAAGAAGAGAAGACTGAGATGGGATCTTATCAATTCTTATAAAGATCTGAAGGGTAGATGTCAAGAGGATGGGGCCAATCGCTTTTCAGTGGTGGCCAGTGATAGGACAAGTGACAACAGGCACAAGCTGGATCACAGGAAGTTCCACCTAAACATAAGGAAACACTTCTTTACTGTGAGGCTTGTGGAGCACTGCAACAGGCTGCCCAGAGAGGTTGTGGAGTCTCCTTTCAAAACCCTCCTGGATGCTTTCCAATGCAGCCTGCTCTAGGTGAACCTGCTTTGGCAGGAGTGTTGGACTAGATGATCCCCAGAGATCCCTTCCAACACCTACCATTCTGTGATTCTATAATTCTGTGATTCTGTGTAAAAGAGAAATGAAATCTTGGGCTGGGATTTTTCCCTGTATGTCCATGGGAAGAAATGTCAACCACCTGCAAAATTTCTCCATCCTCTAATGGAGTTATACAACCTGTAATCTTTCTATTATTCAATCTGTCACCATAGGACTGGCCCATTTGTAAACTACAAAGCATTTAAGTGATGACAGCTGTATTAGGCAGTAAGGGACATGGTTCATCATTGTGTTTTTAGAGAGCAGCAAGATAAGAATGGCTCCTAGTCTTTAGGGCTTGACACATTTACTTCAGATTTAGGACACCTCTGTAAATTTTGTGGACAAGTACCTGTGTTGACAAAGTGGGTGGTACTTGGGCAACAGTTATCTTAGCTCTTCTATTTCCCTTAAGAAACTGATGCATAATACAGGCCAAGAGGGTATCAGCTGATAAAAGCCAGACAAATGTGACGTATTCTCTGGATTTGATGTCAAGGAGCCTGCCCTCCAAGAGAAACTGGATATTGTCCAGCTGCACCATGTTACTTATCATGCAGTTTCTAAGAACATTCTAGCAGTACATTGGACATGGGATTTGTTTTCTGATTGCATCCTCAAAGGATGAAACAATGAAGCATTTTAACACATCCAAAAGAGCATGTGAGTGCAGCCTGCACTCACAAACTTTCCTTGTTCTACAGCATAACTTGCTCAGCATAGGCATCAAAGGTGCTACAACATGAAGAGGTAGAACTGAAACAGGGGGTATCTGTCCATGGCTATTTCCTCCTGCCTTTACATCACTCTGTCCTGTGTGTAGAAATGTTGTAGTGGCTACACTGTGAACTGGCCTGAACATCTGACATGAATAAAAACCCAGGCGGGGAATGAGGGAAGAAGTGGTTGTGAAGGACAGCAGAATGGAAGTGCAGGGTGATGGATAAAGAAACAGCAATGCTTGTAATCCAGCATTGCTGCAGGTCCAGACTATTGCAGTGGTGTGGGGAACCAAGGCACTAGGGTGGTTGTAGAGAAAAGAGAAGATTTGCCTGTGAGGATGTGGAAGGAATATTTATATCTCTCACCTTATCACAATTCTGACCTGACAAACTTTTCAGTAGTGTACAGTTTGGGGAGCTTCCCATAGCACACTCTCAATCTCTCTACTGCATTATTGTACTGGGACAATTTTCTCTTTTTAGCATGCTTCCTGTATTTAATGCTGCTGTGGTGGGGACTATCTAGTGGTGCTGTTACCTGTTTATGTAAGTGATCTCAGACTAAATTTGCCTTATTTTACCCCAAAAGAAGAAGACAAAAAAAATTGTCCTATTTGAATCTCTGGACTGAAGGCCATTTTTGGTGCACAGTTGTTTAGCGGGTGGACAATGATTTCAGGGCTGAGATTATGATTCACAATGCAAGCATTTTAGCTTGAATAGGCAAGCAAGGTGTCTATACATGGGGAAAGAATTATTGTTGTTAATATGTTTATTAATACAGTGTGCCTGACTTTGTTTAAAAGAAATATTATTGCCCTTCTACTGAGTGACTGCAAATTTCAAGCCTTTATAATTATCTTCTTACCAGAAATTAAATCAATGTCACTAGCCAAAGTAACTGCTGTACAAGACTTGAATAAACCTCAGATAACTGAGGTTAGTCTCATGTAATGTCTGCCATGGTCCCATAAACAGGTTGGGTTTTTTTTTCCTCTAACTGTGTACACTTGAATTACTTTGTATTGGAGTAACCTTTTCTTCAGAAGCACTAATATTCTAGAAACAAGTCAAACAACTATGGTAAAATAATCTTTCTCACCTTTTGAGCATTGCTATAAAACTTTTGTTTACATTGTTGATACAATTTTCAATACCTTTCTGTCTAATATTGACACATAGTTTTTTGTACTCATTACTATGTTAGAGAATTGGGGAAGAGAAAATGGAATTAGGAACTACGATTTAATGTCAGACCTCAGCTTCATCTTGTTCTGTCTGACCTTATTCTGTAATCAGATTCTAGAGGAATGCCTGAATAACTTAGAACTTCTTTCCCCCACCTTTTCATCTACCACCATATATAGGTCTCAAGTTTAATTGGTTAGAGGCAGTGACTGCCCTGAAGCATACGTTTAAGACCCTTCCTAGATGTTATTTTTAAACATTTTTTTACATTAAATATGGATATTTCTGTATCACCAAAAGTTTCCAAGCCTTTCCAAGTTTTCTTTCATGTCTGCTGTTAAAAATTGCTTATCTGTCATAAATATGATCTGTAATAGTGTTGTGTAAGTCACGTATATTTTCCCTTTTTTCATTTCTTCCAGAAGTCAGTTTTCCCAAAACAAGTATTTGTCATTCTGGACAGGTTTCCCCTGAGACAGTTTCCTGTAGGACTGTAGGTATTCTCACTTGATCTCAGTGAGTGATTCAGACACTAGATACTTTGTTTCCTACTAAGTATTCCTAGGATTTTTCTCATTTCTCATCAACAATCTTCTTGTGATGGTTTTACAGTATGAAATATAACTGCTGTTTGCTCGCAAATGATAAACAGAAAAAACCAGACACTTCTAGAATGTGACTTGCCCACCTTTGTTTTCAAAGTTAATGCAGAGGACTGGCAGAAGTTAGTTGATTGCAATATTGAAGAAAGTAGGGAACAGAAGATAAAATTTGTCCCTGCCAGTGCTTTATTGGAATGAACATATTTAATTTACATACTAAGTATTCCACTGATTTGAAAAGAGTAATAAAAATTAAAATACTAACTTGTGCAAACAGCCAAAGAGATGAAAGAGACTCCAGTCATCAGAGAGAGTCTCTGAGACTATCCTAAAGTTTAGAGACATTCCACTTCTGAAAAATATTTTCTTCCTATTTTGTAAGTACTCTCTGACATTTGCTAGAAGAGTAAAATCTGTTCTTTGTCTATGTTGGTTTTGTTTGTTTATTATTTTTTTACTAGCAATCAGGTGTCTTCCATTTATATTCCTTACAGATGTTTACTGATATTTGATACAAGGCTTTGAAAAGATTAAAGTCTTTTTTTTTTTTTTTTTATAGCACAACATTGTAAAGTTTAAGACAGTTTTCTATCCCACATTTACTTTTATACTGGTAACACTTTAGTTATTTTTTGTGTTATGTTTTGTAAATCTCTCAATAGATTTAAATATCTGCAGCTGGCTAGATTCAGAAATTAGGATGGGACTCTAGATGCTACACTGGCAATGTGAGCATTGAATTCACCTTAGTATGGTGAATTTTTAAAAAACAGTGATATGAAGCTTCTAAATGCCTTAATTGTATCATTTGAAGTATCTTCTCTAGAGAGGTGGCATGCATTGGGTAAAAAATGAGAAGCATCTGGTTTTCACTCCAGGTCTTGCCAGATTTGAAAAAGAAAATCAGTTTTAACTGAAAATATAAATTTATAGATTATTGATGTGCAATCTGAGCAATCTACAGGCTTATTTCCTCAAACCCTCCCCAGTCTACTAGACATGATACATTAGATACTGTTTAGGATTTTTCTGGTACAATCTGGTTGGACAATATAAAGATTAGATAGTGGGGGGAATTAGACAGCAATAAACATTCATTTTTCTATGAAGGGCAATATAGTTGACAACTATTTTTATTTTCACTTGTTTTGAAGAAGGGCAAACTTTTAATTTTTATTCATAACCTTAATAAAGTGGATAACCTTAATAAAATGGATTACCTTAATAAAATGGATTACCTTAATAAAATCGATAGACAGTTAAAAAATTGTCACTTGATATTGTTTATCAAAAATAGCATCTGAAGTATTGTTTCCCTGTTTTGAAGGGAAATGTTAACCATTAGTAAGTAATAATTCATATAGTTTACTGATTCACTGTATCAGTAAGTTTGTTATACCAATAAGTATACATATATACATAATGTATAACATATAACTCCATATTCATTTGAGATAATATTTCTTCAAGACACTACATGAAATCTACCAACAACAATGCCCTTTTAGGTTTAGTATCTAACAGTGGCCTATAACTCACTGAATTACAAAAAATATCAGCTAGTATTTTGTGACTATAAAATTGTATTTTGTCTGACATCCCCTCAATTTCTGAACTAGAGTTTAATGTCCTTTTTAATATAATCTTTTCAAAAAGAAAAGAATAATATAGAATAACATTCTCATAAATTATTATATCTGCCAAATTATTAGGAAAAAAAAAATCTGGAAAAGTCCATGGAAAAGCTCCTTTTAGAGCAAGCTGCTTCACTTCAACAAATTTAGCCATTAGAATATACATTCTTTTGAATTGCATTTTGTTTTCAGGATATTTTATATGTAGGAGCTCTCACATAAGGAAAGTTAACACTTTAGCTCTGTAATTGTACCTTT
Source organism: Ceryle rudis (assembly GCA_033439905.1). Classification (NCBI taxonomy): domain Eukaryota; kingdom Metazoa; phylum Chordata; class Aves; order Coraciiformes; family Cerylidae; genus Ceryle; species Ceryle rudis. Next base: position 15,214 of record JAAGNO010010031.1, on the reverse strand, counting down.
AAGATTAGATATTAAAATTCATGTCTGGTTTTAGTTAGGATTTTGCTTTGGGGTTTTTTTAGGTTACTTTAGATATGAGGGTCAATGAATACAAGTAAAATCTGATGATACCTAGTACCACAATAGCAAGATTGTTTACAATGCAACCTAGCAAGACATAACTGGTACGTATGCATATATCAGTTATACACATGTTCAAATCCGGATTCTTTGCCCTCAAGTGTATAAATTCTGGACTGAAACTGTGCTATTCAGTTTTACTTCCCCTTTACCACCCACCTTTGTGCTTTATGCAGATTCGTGTGTACACTTAGTGCTGTCACAAAGATGCCAAGAAGGATGTTGAACAATATCAATACATGAGGTGTTCCACTCATTACCAGCCATCAGGTAGATGTCAAGCCACTGGTTACTGCCCTGTGAGCCTGGAAGTCCAGATAATTTTTAGTTTACCTAATATTTTGGTCATCTAGGTCAGATTTTCTCATATTCTAAATGAGAATGTTGTGGGAGATAGTGTCAAAAGTCTTGCTAAAGTCAAAATATATCAAATCCCCTTGCTGTCCCCTCATTGGCATAGCTACATTTTTCACCACAGAATACAAACAGGTTGGTTAAGCAATATTTGCTCTTGGTAAATACATAATAAATGTTCCTGATTAACTTCCTGTCCTTTATATGTTTGGAGATGGATTCCAAGAGGCTATGCCCATGACATTTCCAGAGAGTGAGATGAAAGTTATTGGCTTAAAGTGCCTCAGTCTTCCTTCACACATTTTCTTAAAGGTAAACATAATATTAATCTTTTTCCAGTTATTAAATAGGCTAAGGTCACTGACACCATTAATGTCTGTGTTGTTATAAGTTCTACAACAGCCTTTATCTTTTCCTGACAAATTAGCATTTTTTTAATTAACTATGGAGTAGTACCTGTTTTCATTGAGGATTCCTTCATTTATACTAACACAGTGGGAAACTTCAGGTACACACTCTTTGACAACTTTGTAACACATGGTAGCAATATCCATTATATGCCAGCACATAAATCATTCTTTTATAACAGCTGCAGTTCGTCTACCTGTGTCTTCTTGGTTAGCAAACAGCAGCTGAAGGCATTCCAGATGATGATGGTGGTGGTATGCTTCTTAATGGAAAGGGGTATTTTGTCAGGTAGCATTACACTTGCACTCATGGGGAACACTCCCTACAAGTCCCCAGGAAAGGATCCATTGTGCTATTCTGAAGTTTTGCACATACTCCTTATTTTGCTAGTTTTGGGGGTTGTTGTTTGTTTGTTTTCTCTGAGTGATACTTATTTCATGAAATTTGAAAAAGATATGTTCAGAATAATGTTGCTTCAAGGCAATGTCTTCTAGAAGCATTTATTTAGTCTTGCTGTCTTTTTGTCCACCTTCTGAGTCTTCTCCAGTCTGCCTTCAGAAGAACCTAGAAAGGTTTACTTTCACACTGAATAAAACACAACTGGATCATCACTAAGTATCTCTGTAGGTCTTTTGTCTGGATGGACTGGTCAAATCAACAACATGAACTTTGACTAGTAATTCAGGCACAAACATAACCACACCTACAGTGAACTACAAATCAGGAGAGATCAGATACTAGCATCGTACTACCTTGGTTGTTTGTAACTGCTGTAATTGTTATATAATCAGAAAGGAACAGAGTAGTCTGTGTAATGTTTTCATGGCCCCCAGTATATTCCCCTCACTGAATTTGATGTTTAATTAATGCTGTGTGAATAGAGTACAACGTACCAAGTGTAAGTGGCTAAATAACCTTCTGCTGCTGCTAAGTCTTTTTCCACTTTGGTTGGTGTATAGTACAGAAATTAAATATTTGAAAGTAAAAATCAATGCTTGCTAATTTTGAAGGCCTTTAGGGTAGTAAGTTGAATATGTGGCTGACAGACAGAACAATACCCACCTTTGGAGATAGGATCTAAATAGCTTTCCAGGTTGTGTTCTCAGTAGTGGAACTTGTGCTGAAAATGACATTACCCAGTCAAATCCTTTGTTTTGAGTGTGCTGCTGACAGTTCATTTGGTTTTATTTTGTATCTATGGATACATTTTGAGAAGCAATGACAGAAATTGCAGTGTTTATACCATTTTTCGCTTTGTTTTGAGGGAGGAGGTGAGCATTTCTACGTGAAGAAAAAAAAAAAAGAAAAAAAGTCAATGTTAATGACATAGGCAGATTTCTTGGTTGCCTCACTGTGGCAGGTATGCAAGATTAGAAACTGAAGTAAAAGAAAGACAAGCCCAGACCACTAATAAGGTAAGTGTGTTAAGGGATGTTACCAGTATGGGTCCTTTCAGAGGCCTGAAGCAGCATGTGTGGGGCACACTGCTGAGACTATTCAGAAATTGGGAACAAAGCTGAATGCAGGACCTGCTTTCAAATGAGAATGAATGCTTCTCCTGGTAGCTCAGCATGATGTTTTCTTCACACTCAGAGCCAACTGATTCAAAACAATAAAGAAAATACTCCCCAAACCACATCCAGCCTTCAGACAGGAGAGCAACAATAGCTGTCAGTGAGTGGAAGAATCTTACATTCTCTTTTGGTATGTAATTTCAGACATCTTCTTTCCTCATGATTCATACAGCAAAATCCTATTCCATGATGAAAAATGGTATCAGCAGGTTTTTTATATCTATTTATACACAGATATACATATATGCATATATAAATAAACTGTTCTGTTGTGAAATAAAAGTTTATATGGAGAAATTAATCAATAAATAAATAAAATAAATCCAGATTTCCAGTACTAAATACTGCATAAGCTGCATTTAAAATACATGTTTTAAGTTGCTATATTAAGCTTTACCACTTTGAATAAAATAAAAGTGTGCCTTTGAGTGGGAAAAAAAAAAAAAGTAGTATCTGAAGCAAATAGTGGTTAATTACTTCTTTACATTGTTATAAATATTCAGGCACAAAACTTGAGACATAGCTGGGCTTGATGTTCAGAAAATAAGCCTAGTCTTTTCAATTCAGGGCTCATGATTTTTACTTTTGAAAGTGTAGACATTGGTAATGTTACATGAAAAAAGTAACAGTGTAAACTGAAGGCATTGCAGATGTCAATGGTTCTTGAATGTCACTACATGTAAAATAACTTTAAATAGTATGACATGTATGTGGTATAAGAGAGGATATTAAATGTTAAATATTCAAAATTTACCATTTAGGCATACAACATGCTTTCAATATTTAATTTTTAAACACTACCCAACTAATTTTAAGGTTTGTAAATTTCTGATGCAATTTTGATCCATCTTTGTTTCCAGTTCAGATTGATGTTTGCCCCTGAGCAAGGTGGATCTATGTGATTCTTTCAGAAGTTCTCATTAGTTTGACTATGTACCTTCCAAGCAATAAAAAAAAGAGAGCCCTTCAAGAGGGCAGAGGCTCTTCAATATACTTTCTGAAGGCTTATAATCACTGATTGATCATATTATTGTTTAAAGGATATCAAAAAGTGAATTTCAGCCAAGATAAGCATTACTGAATACTGAGTACTTCTCAGAAAGCATTTTGCATCTCCATGATTAGCTCTATTCTGCACTCATCCCCTTCACAGCTTTCTTATGTGTTACTTTACCATTTACTGCTCATATGTTTCATTAACTTAGATTCTTTACTCTCTGAATTTTCTAGAAGCAGCCCTTAGAAGTTATTAAGCATAGGCCACACTCTGAACTTTACACTTGTTCAGAAACACCATAATCTGAAAATGAATGCACAGTAATCAATAAGACTATGGGAGGTACAATATACTGTTCTGTTTAAAATGTTGCAGGTTCAGTCTTTCAAGACTTATGTCATAAACACAGACAAATCAAAGCTTGCAATTAATCCAAACTTGTAAAAATAGTAAGAAAATGCTACAGGAGATACATCTTGCAGCCATGGTCTGTGTTTGGAAGCTTGCACAAAGAAAGTGTATCAGAATGTGATATAATGCTATCAAAAATGAAATACAATTTAGGTTGGGGGTTTTTTTCACTGCATACAGGAAAACTTCCTGAATCCCATGGCAAAGCAGTCCTTTCCTAGGTGTGGTCTGCATCCTTTCACCTCCTCAGCTCAGGAATTCTAGATAATAAATTGTCAAAGCTTCCATCCCCTTCCTGCTAGCGCTTCCTCACCCACCATCATGGAAATTAGAATAGCAGTTGAGAGGTGAGTATCACTCCCTCTCCCAGATGTTGAGTGTACAGGTGTTCAGGGAAGAGAAAAAAGGAGCTCTGTCCAATCTAATAGCCCTTTTCAAGAAAACACAAAACCAGAACTGCTGAGATAAACAGAGACAACATTCTGGTCAGATTTTTCAACATTTATATACAACTTTTAATACATCTGAATGATAAAACACATTCTATTTCATCCTCAGCATTCTCCCTCCATTTTTTCAGAATTAAACATTAAGTACAGTGTAATGTTTGTTTTGATTTTGAAATTTTAATGACATGCTACAGGAAGCAAAAATAAACTTCATAAAGAAACTTTCCTGGTTTAGCTACCTTTGCAATACAGCATAGAAAGTTGACTAATTTTTCAACAATCTCTTTAAACCTTTGTGCTCTTTAGAACAACAGCCAGCTGTACGTTAACATCTGTATACATGATGTAAAAGAACACTGTGCATATATTCGCGTCTATAAATGTGGTAAAGTCATCATGGAAACCAACATCTTCATTTAAACTGTTTTTTTTTTTGTTATTAGCAGTTATTCTGACCTTTCTTTCTGGTCTAACACACTTACTTGAAGTAACCTTTGAAACTGAGCAAGAACAAAACTGCTGTCTTTACTCGTCTTATGAAATATTACTGTATTATAACTGAATTTCAGGACTTGTGAGATGGCAGCAAATTTACTAGGAGCACACAATAAAGCCTTTTACTGGAAAGATAGCAACTTGCAAAATGAACTCTCTCTTCATCATAATTAAACTGCCTTTTTTAATGACACAAGCCATAGCAGTACCAGGAATCTTGTTCTTCTATAAATTATGTCTATGCAGAGTTTTTTGTCCACCTAGTTGTGCTGGATGGAAATGTGTTTTCTTTTTTCCCCCATGTTCATTGCATCTATTCTAGCAAACCATTTAAAGTTCAGCCTCAGCCATTTTGTCTTTCTCAGGAAAAAAGTTGTCTGTCTGACAAAATGGTAACATGACTATAGTTAACAGCTAAGCTCACACTGCTGCCAAAAACAACAACACCTGCAGCAGCAGCTTATGCTGCATTGGGAGTGCTTGGAAGTTGCCAGAGCAGTTTTACTAGCAGGGGTGAGGAAATGTGTGTCTCTAACCAGCTGCAGTTTGCAGACCTGGCACAGGCCATGCAAGAGTTCAGACCTGAGAAAGGTGTGGCTAAAAGAGAGAAGTATGCAACAGTCAATAGAGTGTAGTCTCAGCAGTGCACCTCTGTGTTGAAATAAACTTTCTCCAAGGGCTACCTATCGTGACCAATACATAACCAAACATGCAGAAATATGTGCATGAGATGGAAGACCTGATTCAAGTCACACACTTGCATGCAGTGTGTATACTTGTATCTCTTTTTCCGTGTTGAACTGAATGATCATAAATCTTCTACAAATATGCTAAATGACAGTTGTATAGGTTACAAAGTCAAGTGGTTAAAGTATAAAAAATGCCTAATCTGTCATTATGCAAAATGTGTATATTCACAAGAATTCAGTCTTTGTGTAACCTCATATTTTTAATAGTGCTTCATCTCCACTGAGTAAATATTTCAGATATACCTAAGGACGGGCAAGACTACTCAAGAAACTGTAAATCTGGCTGTTCTACCAATTGAATTTGTATACAAATAGAATAATCTTTCATTTCCTGGTTCACTACATATTAACTTTTTCACTGGAAATTTATCTTTTTTTTTTTTTTTTCTGTTGTGGTTTTGTGGTTGTTTGTTGGGGTTTTTTTAAGGGTTTTTTGTTTTTTTTTTAAGGTATAGCTTCTTCATTAGTATGTTTCACTTACCATTTTCATGTATGTTATAGATTATTCTATACAACCAGAATCTGTGGGAAGGCATTCATAGGCACAGTAGACATGTGAATGACACTCTGAAGTAAAAATTCTATCATTATGCTAAACATGTGGCTGGCGGATTTCAACAGATGGAATTAAATGATTAGCATAAGGAAATAGCTGATTTTAACTACACAAGGTGGTGCAAAGCACAAGTCCTGCTGTGTGATTAGGCCTTTATGTTTATTCATTCACACTTAAGTAGTTCCTTTCTGTATGAAGTAGCCAGCAGTGCAGTAAGAATGGTCCCACTAGAATACATACTTGTTGCTGCCACTATGGCATCTTCTTTGACAAGGAACATTACTGGCAACAGTATGAGACAATTTTTTCAAGTGGAAACAACAAATATCCAAATATGGAAATATTGCTGGAATTTTAATACTGTTGATTTCCATATTTTCTTCAAAGTATATAGTCAACTTCACTAAAAAGCCATGTGAGATTATTTGCATTATCTATGTGAACACATCTAGAGTTCTGTCCGGATGAATTTTATCTTTTCAGAAGTTATTTCCACTTCTAAAGACTCTGCAGTTCAAATTATGTTCTTTGTTATACCCATCATTTTGATACCACTATCCAGCATTTCTTTCAGAACTCTCAGAAACACTTTAACTGTTCTCCCCTGTAACTTACCTGGTGATCAAGTAAACCTGCAAACACAAAAACAAGTGTTGCTTCAGTATCCAGCAGTCACAATGAAAGACAGAAGAGCATCACCAAATGCTCTACATAATGTTTTGACTTCTTTTTGATTTTTTTTCTTTGAGGAGCTGATCTATTCACTAAGAACTCTCTGGAGGATCATTCAGTTTTTTCAATTTCTCAAGCCAAATAATTATCATCATGTTTTGTTAAAATACTTAATAGATCTCAGAAAAAAAGTGAAACACAGTTTTGAGCATAGATCAGTCATAGAAAATACTTCCTGTGTTGATGCTAATCCATAACCTGAGCCTAGCTTCTTGTTTGAGAAGCAATTGAATGGATTGGTATCTGACTTAAGGTTTGCTTCTGATCGATAAAACATTAATATTCTCTGCAAATTAGCACCTATGTAGCAAAACCTCAAAAATTAAGACCATAAAAAATTGGAAGGCAACTGTGAAGTTATGATCGCTGCACTTCAGTAGACTTGGCTTTACTCATAAATAACAGTATGTTTCTTATGGGAGAAGAAGAAGAGTCATGATGTTATTAGCAGTTGGACTCGATGATGTCAAAATTATTATGTGATTAACTATGTGTGTTCTTGATCAGTTTGAAAATGGGGTGATAGAGAGGTACATTATTATTATATAACTTTAGCTGGATGTTGAAGCAGATTTTCTTCTGTTTTCTGGTAGTTCACTTCATAGTTGTGTAGGATGGAATTTAACAGAAGCACGTGATGTCAGCAGTTCTATTTATGACCCCCCAAAATGAAACAGGTTTGTACTCTTGTTTCTTCCCAGCTCCTTGGATTATTAGCCAAAAGAATAGAAAACACAATTTATTTGTAGAAGACCGAAACAGGAAGAAATGTTTAATTCCGTTTCTAAATATCTGTGTATGTGTTAATACGTGTCTTTTTAAAACTAAATTTTTTTTGTATTATTCATAAATTGCCCCGAGATAAAATATTGCCCTAAAACAAGATGAGGCATTTTTTTTGGTGTAAAGAAAGCAGTGTTTCTTATGTTTGCTGACTAAACAAGAACTGCTAGTTTGGTGTCCCTCTCCAACTTAGGCTCTTACTTCTCAAAATCATTTGATTCCATAGGAATGAAAAAGTGAGAGAAATTAGTAGTTATTAAGGGTAACATTAATGGTTAGGAAGAAACTTTTGAGACAGTGGGTGTTAATCCTGGACAGAGCTGTAGGGACAGAAAGCTGTTGAAAAAACTGAAATTTTTCTAGCATTTGTATATTTTACAGAGATTGTGTCTATTACAAATACAATACCACAGTGCACTACTGACACTGCCTTCTTATCACTAGAACAAATTATACAAGTAATAATGAGGAAAACCACAGCTTGCTTTTACCCTGCTAGCTTCCAGTTCTAGAAAACAGCAATAGTGGGGAAGGGAACAGATGCATCTAATTTCAGGTTTTGTCTTTACATATTTCTTACTTTCTCATGACTAAAGTTTCTGGATTCTCCTGTCCTTGGTGGATAGCTCCCTGAGTTGTAATGCATCTTGAGAAGAACGGACATGTGGTCCATCCAGACTCAGTATTGCCTTGGCATGTCTGGGTTTGCCCTAATATAATCAGGCCTGAGGGGGGAGCAGAGACATGTCAAGGCAGAGCAGGCTTGCAGGAACAGTAAGCTGGGGCCTGCTGGAACAAGACAGAAACTGGGAGAATGTCAACAACAGAAGAAACTGTGAGAACATCAACAACAGGATAAGAAACTGCAAGAATGTCAACAACTGCCT
>JAAGNO010010030.1:97098-155233 GCA_033439905.1 Ceryle rudis | reverse complement strand
AGGTGGGGCTTGACAGAGCTCTGAGCAACCTGCTCTAGCTGAGGATGTCCCTGCTCTCAGCAGGGGGGTTGGACTAGCTGACCTCTAGAGGTCCCTTCCAACCCAGACATTTCTATGTCTCTGTGTTTCTATATATCACCAATGTTGCTATGTATTAACCAACAGATAAACATTTCTAATTACAAATACTATATACTTGTTGAAAAGCAGATTTTTTTTTTATCAAATTTTATTCTCCTACGAACACTTCCTCCTCAATTATAAAGTGGTATAGCTGGAACTACTAATATTTTATGCTAGGGACTGTGGATACAACTTCATGTAAAAGCTTTTCTTTATCTGAAATGTGACTACTGCTATAAAATTGGCATTTCCACCTTTTCCCAGTATTTTGTTGCATATGCTTTCAGAACTTAGTTTGAGGAAAATGAATGTCTGGTTTTATGTGTGTTTATTTCTCTTGACAGATACGTTGCATCCTTATGTTAGTTTGCATTGAGACTCTGGAGAAGATTCTGGGAGAATATTGTGCAGTTGATCTTCTCATCAAAGTATCAGCTTTTCTAAATGTGTCAGTCAGCTACAGCAAAAAGTACTGTATATTACAATGTATGCTATCTGATTCACCTTCTTACACGGATCATCTTTGTAACCTTTTCTCATGTGGATATTAAGAACACCGTCCCTGTGTAAATGAAAAAAGACTACATCTGTATCTACAGCATCTGTTTTAAAATGCAGTGAACAAATGCTTAAGTTCTTAAAATAAAGTATTCAATAATTTATATTTGGGGTTTAGTTTTTAGATAAAAAGCAACAAGGTTTGTAAGAATTCCTTGTTTTCTTTTCTTAGTTTAGTTGATTACTTTGAAGCTAGGATGGAGAAGCAGTGATGCAAGTTGGCATTGTAACTAAATATTCATATGCATCCAGTTGCTCATGAACATGGTTGTATTGTACAGAACTCAACAAGTGTACAATAGCTGCCTCTAGCTTCCTGAGATGTGGTATGTTTGCAGGTACCTTGAAATATTTATGAATTAAACAATACATATTCTAGAATATATCTCTTCTTATGAATACTGGCACATTATAACCCACCTCTGTGGAAGGCCTGAGAAAAATGGCAGGGCAAGATCAAACATTTGTTTACATCTCACCTCCAACAAAATATAATTTTATTTTGACTGACCTTTAAGCAGATGTAACAATTACTTAGCAAAGTAAACCACAAGCCAAATAGAGAAAGAGAGACCATGGGTGACACAATCCAAAATACATGAGAAACAAAACCTCGTTATGGGTTTATAATTTAATGGGGAAATGTATCCAGATTTTAATAGCTCATTTCATTTTCAGGCTACATCAAATTGAGAGATGACCTCAACGCAATACCAAGAATGAAAAGAATTCCTGAATTCTGAGTCCAGACTCAGGGTAATTTTAGAAGACTTCCTGTCACTGCCTGGCTCCCGTGTTCTGACAAGTTGGGTGGTTGTTTTTTTTTATTTAAAAGCAATATTTACCTACTGCATAGGAACACTCTGAAGATTAATTCATTTGTGTGCCATGTGAAATATGAAATGTAATGGGAAACAGATCTGTCATGTAAGTGCAAAGGGCAGTTATGGCACTTCTAACACACTGTCCAGGAGAAAGTGCCTGGTTGTCTATGTTGATATTAAGCTCCTTGCTCTGTCACTCCTCAGAGAATACATCATGGTATAAGAGAAGGAGTCTCAGGGACTGGCTTCTTTTTCCAATCCACAGTGAAAAATGCCCTGCAGTCCTCAGTCCAAGCTAGTGCAGACTGCTTCTATGTCCTTACAGCAAGTCAAGTATTGAACCTTGCATAAACTTCTCTCTCATTCAGAGTGAAGCCTGGGCTTCTCTGTCAGAAGTGCTTTTAGCTTATGTTGGCGCTTAAAGTACATACAGAGTTGCTAATCAGAAAAAAATTGACACTCAAGCAAAACAGAAGATGATCAGCCTGGCTACATAGATGTAGCCCATATATCATGTTCCACTTGATTATTGAATTCTAATTTGTGGGGCTTGTGGACTCCTTAAAACAAAGGCAGGCTTAGAAATCCCTGCCTTCTCAAACATGAGCAGTCCTAAGCAAGATCCTGGCAGAACAAAAGCTAATTATTAAAAAACGTATAATAATTTTATTACGAAGATCTCAAAACTGAAAAGTCACTATTATTTGTGTCTACAGTAGCAATATTCTGTGCTTTATCCATAGCATGAAAATTGAGGTACATCTGCAAACCTTAATAACTTAAATAAGCTTATATACAAATAAAACCATACCAAATACATCATGGAGCAGAATTAAGCACTTGTTAATTCTGTTTAGAGAGATGTGTAAGTAAAGGAATGTTTATTTAATGAAATATTAAAAATAAGTAGAAAACATAATAGAACATTCATCTCTGTACCAGGTAAGACCAAGTTCAAAGTAGCTCATTATCCTGATTGACATTAGCCAGCAGCAGATGACTATGCAAGACCGATTATATTCCTGAGTCTGCTCTTCCAGGCCACGTATATTTGCAGCTCATAACTATCTGAAATAGATAATTCTTCTTATTCAATAGGGGTTTTTTTGCGTAATTCATGGATTTTTCTTCCAATTCTTTTTCAAACCTCTATCAACATTTAACACCACAAATGTCCTGTAGTAGCTTAATTACATGGAGAGGGTTTTTTGTTGTTTTGAACTTATCATATTCTAATTTTATCTGATAGTTAATTTTTCTCCTTAGAAGAAACACTGCACAATCATTCTCTGTTTAACTCCTCCATAACCTTGATGATTTTATGTAACTGCTGTTACATCCCTCTTCACTTGTCTTTTTTTGTAGCCTGAAGAGTCTTAAGACATTTAATTAAAAAAACATATTGAAACTGTTTCATACTTTTGGTCATCCTTGTTGCCTTCCATATATCTTCATGACCTGGGGAGAGAGGGGAGAAAAGTGAACTAGAAGTATGTACGCTGTTCGAGATGAGGGCACATTGTGGAGTTAAAGAGAGGCATAATGTTATTTTCTGTTCTGAGCTGACATTTTCATAGAACTGTTTCTCTACAGTTAGCCACTATTTATAACCTGAAGATCTTATTCCTGAGTGACAGGTTGTGTATATTATGTCAAGATTTATATGTAATTGAGGTTATTTTTCCCTATGGACATCGCTTAACATTTATTTACAATTCATTTAACTTCCTTTTTTATTACCAAGTATTAAGTTCTACAACTCTTCTCGGTCCCCATCCTTTTTGTCCTAAAAAAATTTGTAATACCAGAATTTTATCTTCTCACTTTTTCACCCACCTTTCCACCTCTTTTTTTCTACTGTGTTGAAGAACACAGTTCTAGCACACTTCTGTAGGTCTCTGCTAGGACCCTTCCTCAACTGAGAAAATTGAGTATATGATCTTATTTTATCTCTACATTTTGAGCAATTTTTCATCCATTCAAAGACCTTCCCTCCTACTCAATGGCAGCACAGTCTGTTTTACAGGAACATTGTAAAAAGCTTTTTGGAATTACAAGATGATTTTGGCAGCTGGATTATTCTTGTCTATGTGATTGCTGACTCTTCCAGTGAACTGTACTCAAGATTTTAGATCAGACTTTGCTTTACAAAACCCACACTGCTTCCCCTCACACAATATATAATATTTATTCCTGCATCTACTGATTCTGTTCTTCTATTCTGCTCGTATTTGCCCAGTTCAAATGGAAACAAGTAACTCCCTTGATCCTCCTTGGAATTTTTTTTTTGTAAAATCAGCATCACATATCCTTAGATACCAAAGGTTTAAAGCAAAAGGTTCCATGTTGGAGTAAATAACCTGGCATCTTCATACCTAAATTACTCTAAAGCTCTTGATTTCATACATGCTAGGTTAACTTTTAAACGTAATCTTGTAACTTCTTTCCATGAATTCTTCTGTTGAAACCTTTAGGTATTTTTTGGAAGTTTTTCCTTAATTCATATTAAAATTGTCCTTTCCAGTTCTTTTTATAAGAATTTTCATCATTCTACTGTAGATCCCATTTTCAAAACTAATGGCTTTTTTTTTTCTGGCAACAGTTTTGAAATTAATTACATTATGGCCACTCTGTCATTCTATGCTTCCTGAGGTGATTGCAAACAAAGATTAAAAAATTAAAACCTTCTATAGTTCTACTTGCAATAACATTTGCATTAACACCTTTTATGTTAATGTAGTGTAAATGAAATGAACCCTTGATGTACCTAGAAAAGGGCATGTTCATAGTAAAAAAATTGTGGTAGATATGGTACAAGACTATTAGGATAGAACCCTGGAATTTAAAATTGTTCTTGATCGTCTCAAAGATAGAGAATGACAGTAGCCAAAATCCAGCATGACCCACTGCAATCGACTTTCACATCAGCTCCAGCCAGTGGCAGATGGACAATGTCCCATGCACATGGCTGAGCTGAGGACCACTGTCAGCACCTGTTTGCAGTTCTCTGGCCCAGGCAAAACAGATGACTGCTCCCACAGCAAGCACCACAGTATCACTTCACACAACAACACATTCACCTCTTTCCCAGAGCTTTACCTCTTTTTGACATCTTTCTCTGATTTGTATTGTCTTGCCACAGTATACTCAGGCAGTCAGGTCATTGTGGTGGTGACTGACAGAACCACTGTATAGAGCTGCTTGCTGAGGTGATGTGTCCATACATGGTGCAGAAAACATGGCTATGAAAAAGAAATAAAGGGCAGTGTGTTAGGGTTGCAACCATTGTACTGTGCCTTCCAGAAGTACCTGATGGCAGCCAACCTGCAGTCCAGATGCCAAGATGATTCTCCAACCTAGAACAGTCTGTAGGCTGTGGATTCTGACTCCCACAAATGGGACTGTGACTGACACCCAGAGATTAGACTACGTGGAAAAGCCCCAAATATTAACCTGAATACAGCAGGCAACACTGAATAGAAAGAGAAAATTTGGATCACACTGTCAAAAATGACATTAAAAGGGACAGAGATGACTATTGATTTTTGTATAGAATGGTTAAAGAAAAGTAAGGGATGCTGCAGTAAGGTCAGTACCTGACAGGGTGGTCGTAAATTTTATTTGCCTAATAGGAAAGATAATTTGAAAACAGAAGTTTGGATAATGTGATAACATTCAATGTTCATTTCTATGAAGTCATTCCATATTTAGGAGGACTGCCAAAGAGCAGATCAGGCTTTAGTCAGTCACAGGCATGTTTAACATTTGGCATATAATTTGAAGGACCCTTGCCAGAGCTGCAACAGTAGGCTATCCTTTTGGCTGTTACCTGCAGCATTTGTAGTCTCAATCAGCTCTTAATACTTCTCATGTAAGATTATAAAATAATTGCAAATAGCTCAGATTAGGAGGTGCGAATGTCACTTAAAGCTCATTTCTATGGCATATGCTATCCAGCATTCTCTGTAGGCAGCAGATGAGGGTCTACAGAAAACCAGGAGCCTAGAAATAAACAGTAATAACAAGCACTAATCAGAGTGTAATAATCTTTTGAGTTGCACTTATGTTAAAAGGTAATCACTGATATTTACATGGCACTGAATAAGTAGCATTTCATATGGACAGAAAGAAAATAAAGAATTTGATTTCCTAAAGGGCACCAGGACCAAAATATGAAGAAAATGCAGCTTTGCAGCTTTATCGCTGGCTTTCAGGTAAGCTGGATTTTCTCAGTTATGGCACGAGATCCTGTGCAGGCTTAAGCAAATTTTGCACCAGTTCTATATTAATGCCGTGGTTGAACACTTCCTGCAGTTGTGATGTTGCAGCAGATGGGTGTCCGCTAGGTCAACAGTATAGACACAAGCACATCTGGGCATATTGAAAACGTAGTTAACTTAGCTGATAATTAATTACTAGCTGGAACCTAGTTACCTTGGTTGATAGAAACTTCTATTAAAAGGAGTCTAAGCATCACTCTGATTAGATGGCAGATGAGGGAATGGTTTCATGACAAAGGGTCTCAAGAGACACCACCAGTGTACCAAGTTGTCATCCCTATGTCCCCTGTCCCAGTGGCAGCTGGGACAAGTAGGGTTCAGCATACAGAGGAGAGCTGCTATTGTCATAGCCTCCCTGTGTGAGGGCTTTCAATTTAGAGATGCAATTAGACACATAGATCTGTGGATCTAACCATATAGTCCTCCCATGTCTCTCTTTTTGTGTTTTTAATATCTGATTCACCAGTGTGTGCAACCATCCACTTCAGTGTACATAAGGTACTTAAGAAAGGGTGTCGTTGAGTAATAATAACTTTATTTCTGTATTAGACAGAAGAAATGGTGTTGTTGAGTAAAAATTACTATTTTATTTCTGTATCAAACGCAAGAAAGATTACATTCTTCTAAGTACTATTAAGATTTCTTCCCAAAATTGAAATAAGAAATAGCAGAAAAATCAACTCTAGTTCCAAAAATAGATGAAGAGTATTTTTCACAACATAACTAATACTGAAAGCAAATAAGATTTCAAACTTCTACTTACTTTATTCTTTTTTAAATGCATATACACTGAAAGAATATATATACTTTACACACATATGTGTCCTAGCCACTTGAAAGCTTTTTCTCTGCTTGAAAACCAAAGTGTATCTGCAATATGGTACTAAATGAGTACATTCCATGCAGGTTTATTTCTTTGTTTAAATTTTTTAAAAATATGCTTCGGGGTCTAAATATAGCAATTATGAATATCTGAAAGGAAAAAAATAGCCACTAAATTATATATATATATATATTTATCATAGTCCATGACATAATCTTTGCATTCATAAATGTGGTAATCAAGAGCTATGGACTTCAAAATCAACAATATACCAGAATAGAAAAAGTAGTATAGTAGTTTTTTATTATAATACCCTTAGTGATGTGACATTCTTTATATACACAAATATGATCTTTAAAATGGCTTCTATCAGCTTAAAAAATGGACAATATCATGAAACTTGTTAAAACCAAGGTGAACTCTGGCACCATATCCAAATGCAGAAAAGACAATCACATTTTTTGACATTTCTACAGCTGATGGCATTGAAATGTCAGCAAAGCTCAAAGCAAAAGTACACAATAAATTTGATATTACACCACATGTTTGATTAAGCCCAAGGGTGAAATTGTAACCTGCAATTTTATTCTGAGTCAGTAGATTTCTGACACATTTTGATTTTTAACAAAGGGAAACAGTCTTAAGGCTTCACAGAATTCAGCAGGACTGTCATTGTTCTATTCAGACTCTCCTAGAAATTGGTCTTTACGAGCCCAGTGGACACAAGTACGTTAATAATTTTTTTTATTGTAAAATCTGTTCCCAAGGAACTGCTTCAAATAGCAAGGTTATGATTATACTCAAAACAGAGACAATAAAATTGTGGTGAAACAGCAACAGTATTTTGTGATGAAAATTATACTATTTTCTACTTCAGATTTTTAAAAAATAGTTTAAAGTAGTTTCGTATGGATACCTGGAGTTGCTCACGTGTAAAATGCAAAAGTGTTGTCTATGAAAACCTCAAGGAATTTCTGACCATACTTGGTTATTTTTAAAAATCCATTTATACTCATTATAAAGTATATGATAATTCCAATAATAGTTAAAAAACCCAACTCTGCCTCACAATGAAGACACAGGGAAACTGTATCAGTTATTGTGACAGGTCTTGGAGGAGAAACACTTGACTATAGATGAAAGAAAAATAAAAGGTATAATCCACTCTGGTTTATGGCCACGGAGCATGGTGATTAACTGATAGACGTTCAAACACATTTTAAGAAATAGCCTACTCAAAAGCCATGCATTGTTTTTGTTGTTTCCTAATTTTTATCACACTGCTGGATGGCTCAGAAGTGATGCTGTCAAAGCAGCAGTCAAGGACCGAAGTAATTGGAACTGCTGGGTGAAAAGACAAGCTCCGTACAGGAATTTCCTGCCACTCTGGTGACTGTGACAGAAAAGCTCTGAAAATGCCGGTAGAGATTTAGAATGATGAATAGCTGCTATGGTTAGTAAGAAATCTTGGAAGTTCAGGTTTGTTTTATTTGCTGAAATATTACCAAAGAAGGCTTGAAGCCTGTGACTTGTAAAATGTGACTCCAGAATGACCTCTGACAGTTGGGGTTGCTGTGGATGTTATGCTTCTATTTATCTGTGAGTATTGTCAGGTCCTTTGTCTCATTTATCAAAAAAAACCCCGCAACCTTTGTCCCACTGTTTGTCATTATTTATACAATACAAGGTCAATTCCTTTATTTTGAGACCTCCTAATTTTCCTGACATTATTTGTTGGGGATGTCTTTTCTGCCGTTTTTGATAATTATCCCTGTATTCCATTCTCCAGCTTTCAGAGATAAACTAACAAGGCTATGTCCACGTAATGGACTTCAAGTAAATTGTTGCAACATTGAACCTAATTATGCCGCTGCTCAGTGGAATCTCTAACCCTGCGACAGGCACACAGACTCCTGCTGCCTTAAAGCTCCTGAGGAAATAGGCTTGTGAGAATAACATCTACTGAAGGCAGGGAAATGACACAAAGTAGGAAATGTGAATAAGGATATCTATCAGCACTTCCAGGTGAGGAACCACCCATCTCCTGGCTGGACTCTGATTGACTCTTTCCCCTGCTGAGGTTTTCAGATTTGAACCCTCTTCTGTTTTCAGGTGCTTAATACAGATTAATCCCCATTACCACAGCAGACAGACAGGAGTAGTAAGTTAGAGTATAAGTAACACAGTAGACCCAACTAGAGCATTCACCTGAAGGAAGCACACACTCAAATCCCACCACTGGGGATTTAAACTCTCTCAGGTCTTTGGAGAACATTCCTAAAGAACGGGAATTGTTTGCTGGTTAGTGCAAGTAGGAACAGAATCCACCTCTTTGCAGGTGCCTTTCATGTGAGGAATTATATGGAAAGTATGATTTGAGAATATAAACATGATTAGATGCAAAAGGCAAAAAGATGAATTTGTGAAATCATCAGATATTTTTAACCATTGGCCTGTTCAGCACCACCAGGACAGTGGTTGTGATATCCAGAAATGTATGTCAAGTACTTTATAGACAGCACCTTGGACGCATAAAACAGCAGTAGAGCAGTAGAGCAATGGCTTTGAAGATCTACCTGAAAATATTAGGCACCTGCAAGTTATTTGACATGAATGGGCTTTGACATGATTTCACCCAAGTAGATCTGATTGCAGAAGCAGATCCTGAAGACTTATCTGAATAGCAACTTCCTGAAGCATTAAAGATTATGACTGGTGAAAAATCCACTGGTACTGCAAGAGTGTCTGCTACACAATCTGAGATAGAAAACCAACACCCAGAATAAATACTAAAACATTTTTATTTTGTATGCGATTTTTCAAGATAGCTACAAATCACATGAAGCAGACAAAATGAAAGCAATAATCTTCAAAGCCTAACACCACATCCTTTTCCTTGCTGGCATGGTTACAAAAATGCAAGCTAAAACAAGATAACTTCTGACTGAATGAAACTGCTTTCACAGAGACGGGATCTAAACTGCTTTCCTCTCTTCTGCAAAAATCTTTAAAAAACAGAAATAAAGTAATCTGAGGGAGTAGGGGAGAAGAACTCCAGCAAGCCTAATTCAAAAAGAAAGAAAGAAATATTACATGGAAAATGTAAACTTATTGGTATATCTGAACATAAAATTCTTTCATAACTTCTTTCTAGGAATTACTGTAGTTAAACACTTCCAAAAGGAAAATTTCACTTCAAAGCTATAAATGCAAATATATACAATTGATAAAGTTAGTTGTCAAATATGTAGACTCTCACTTTGTGCCTCAGTTGTAAAATATAAAACATTTAAATACAAGCCCGATGCTACTCTTCAAGCTACCAGTCATGCTCTGAGAATTAACCCCTCAACTTTACTATTACTTTCTTTGAGACCCTCGTCCTCACTCACCAATGTTCCCAAACTGACCATATGTTTTCTCCCGCGTCTGCTGAAATCATACAGAGCAATCCCTTGGCAGGCTTGGGAGAGTTACTGATAATAGGAACACAGGTCTCACTTTGAGCTAGGCTGATATTTTCATTTAGTTTCCACATGTGCATATTATGAGCTGTCCCTTTGTCTTTTCCCAGTCTGACAGATTACCTAGCATTAAAACAATGCCATGGCCAGTGTAGTCTTTTTTTCTGCTTTCAGACTGCTGGAGATGCTTCTTGGAGAGAAAGAGTCACAAAGCATCCTGGTATTCTTACAAAGGTAACTGCTCCTTGGCCAGTGGAAGAACAATAGACACTTTTCCATTACATTCATATAATGTCTGTAAGTTATTAAAAATGCTCTAAGGCATGCAAGTCCCAGAAGTGCCAATTGAAGGGAATACCATTTATATTGTGCCTATTTAAAATATGTTCAAAGAACATTAAAGTTGGATAGCCAGTGTTTCAGACAGGATTCACATATTAGGGAATGCTAGATGAAAGGCTATCTTCCCAAATTTCATATGTATCTGGATGTCCTTGGCTTCTTGATCGTGCATAATTTTCCATTTCACAGAACATCATCTGGACCTTATGTTGAGCCTTTAGACCACCAATAGAAAATCACTAGTCTTTAAACAGGTATATATACTTCTTGCCAGTTGCAAGGGAAGCTATGAGTGAAATGCAGGTCAGTTCTCATCCATCGTCCAGGGAGAGGTTGATCTGCTGTCTATCACAGGATCACAGGATGTAAGAAGTTGGAAGGGACCCTGGAGATCTTTGAGTCCAACCCTCCTGCCAGAGCAGGACCATATAATCTAGCACAGGTCACAAAGGAATGCATCTAGATGGGTCTTGAAAATCTCTGGAGAAGGAGATTCCAAAGCTCTCTGGGGAGCCCATTCCAGTGTTCTGTGACACTTACAATAAAGAAGTTCCTCCTCATCTTGAGGTGGAACTTCCTGTGCTCTGGCTTACATTCATTTCCCCTTGTTCTATCACAGGGCACGAGTGAGAAGAGGCTGCCCCCCTCCTCCTGACACTCATCCCTCATATATTTATAAACATTTATTAAATCCCCTCTCAGTCTTCTCTTCTCCAGACTAAAGAGCCCCAGGTCTCGCAGCCTTTCCTCATAAGACACGTGTTCCAGTCCCTTAATCATCCTTGTAACTCTCCATTGGAATCTCTCAAGTAGATCCCTGTTCTTCTTGAGCTGGGGAGCCCAGAACTGGATGCAGTATTCCAGGTGAGGTCTCACTAGGTCAGAGTAGAGGGGGAGCAGAACCTCCCTCGATCTGCTAGACACACTCCTCCTAATGCACCCCAGGATACCACTGGCCTTCCAAACCACAAGGGCACATTGCTGTCCCATGGATAACTTGTTGTCCACCAGGACTCCCAGGTCCTTCTCCACAGGGCTGCTCTCCAGCAGATCACCTCCCAGCCTGTACTGGTATAATTTATTATTCCTTCCCAGATGCAGGACTCTGCACTTATCCCTGTTAAACCTCATCAAGTTCCTCTTTGCCCAGCTCTCCAGTCTGTCCAAGTCTCGCTGGATGGCCACACAGCCTTCAGGTGTACCAGCCAAACCTCCCAGCTTCATGTCATCAGCAGACTTGCTGAGAAGACACTCTGTCCCATCTTCAATGTCGTTGATAAAGATGCTGAACAGAATCGGAAACAGCACTGATCCCTGGGGGACTCCACTAGTTACAGCTCTCCAGCTGGTCCTGGCACCATTGGCCACCATTCTTTGGACTCTGTTGTCCAACTAGTTCTTAATCCGTCTTACTATCTGCTCTTCTATCCCACACTTCCTGAGCTTCTCCACAAGGATGTTATGGGAGACTGTGTCAAAATCCTTGCTAAGGTCAAAATAGACTACATCCACTGGTCTCCCTGCACCTATCCATTCAGTCACAACATCATAGAAGGCTATTAGATTAGCCAAGCATGACTTCCCCTTGGTAAATCCATGCTGACTACTTCTGATAACCTTCTTCTCTTCCATGTGCCTGGAGATGACCTCCAGAATGAGCCACTCCATTGTTTTTCCAGGGATTTTTCCTCATTTTTCCTCTATAGCCTCTACTAGCTAATAAAGCCAACCACATGGATTTGGCACATTCATTCTGAAGTGTGTTATGCTTACATTAAAGTCTTGGCTCTTTAATATTAGAAATCAGTATTTTACTTTTTCTGCTAAATCCCAATTACATCGATTCTAGCTGTCTCCATATGGTTTTACCAAAGCAAAAAGTTTATTTCAGGGTTCTGTCATCCATATCGTTGTGATTTTACCTAGAGCATGATCAAATGTGACAGACTTACCATTGGTGTGATCAGCATATGAAATTTTTTCTGTTCCATGCCAGATACTCAGATGGCTTACTCCTACCATTTCTTGTCCTCTTTGACCATCAGGACTTTGGACCATCCAAAAATATCCTAGTTTTTAGAGAAAGATATAGCTCTAGATGTTCTTTAATTGTTTTTCATTTCTTCAAACAATTTTCTGGTTTTATTCACTTTCTCAGAGAAAGGGACATTTACATCCAGGTAATGTCACCCTTTGTGAACTGTATAGGCTGAGGGACACAAATTTAGTCAGAGAATGTTCATGCGCTTTGCAAACAAAGGTTACTAAATAATTTTATTAGATTTTTCTCTAAATCATTCTTGCACTGGGAACAGACTGAAAGCCAAAAGGGGAATATTTAGAGAGACACAAATGTCATTAATTTGATGGTTTCAATTAATGTATATCATTAAGTATCATTATCACTTAATAGCTTGATACTGTGGTCCTCTAATCAGCCATCTCAGAGTCCTGACAAGCCAGTGACCATAGCTACACCTATGTCATTTCTGAGAGCAGGCAGTCTTAGCAGATGCCATAGATCTTTATGTGGCTGTATAGATCACACAGCTGGAAACTGAGAAAAGCCTTTAAAATGTCCTACTGTAGATTTTCTCCAGTTAAATTGAAGGGAAATGAAATATTCATACGATATGAAGCTTCCTAGGTTGGAAATAGGGTTTCTTTTGCCAAAGGAAGCAAGCACCTTCTATAGAATATTTTGCTTGCCAGAAATATGGAATAAGCATTACCTGACTTCTTAAAATCACCCTTTTATTTGATTTCTTACCAGACTGAAGTGAAATGTGAACTGTAGCTTTAAGGCCTCTCCCAGACTTAATAAGCTCCAGGTGTACTTGAAGCAGTTAATTGCTTCTGAAGGGAGCTAAGAGAATATTGTTCCAAGAGCCTGTTATTTCTGAAAAGACACTAAGATCGGGGTTTGCTGCCTCAGTGAGTTCCTATGGTGAAAGTTATTCATGTGCAGGAGCTATCAGGCTTGAAAGAAAGAGCTTTTATGGAGAACCTCTTTGTGGAAGGATGAATGCTCTGAAGATTCTCTGCAGAAGGCGATTTGAATTACATGCATCTTAAACAGTGTATGCTGAACTAAACCCCTCTGAATTTTATGGAAATGGACCCAAAATGTGAGGCTGGGCTTATGATCCAGGTTTCCTCCTAATAGAGGAGGCTAAATTTGGTTTTTACATAAGGCTCCTCTCCAGTTCTATTAACGCTGAACTCTAGATGGCTCTTTTGACAACTAAACTAAAATCTCGTGGTGTAACTAACTTTCTTTTGAGAAAAAGAAAACCTTCCCTGATAGTAATTCTACACCTATATCATGTCCTGACACAGTTCCTATTTTCCCAACACTGTACAATTAAAAATGCATTTGTATTATTTATGGTAATTAATAATAAAGAGATATATATGAAGAAAAAAATCTTCCAAGATCAATTCCTTTCTTTACGGCTTCCACATTATCACATCCTGATAAACAGCAATGTATTACAGCCAAGAGATACCATAGCTACCTAGTTATGTTCTTACAATTTTATGTGATTATCATGTTTAAAGCATGCAGGGGCTAATATAAATAAAAACGAACAAACAAACAAACCAAAACCCAACAACCTAGCAAGTGCTTCTCTCCAGGGACATAGATTTTTAATAAATCACACTGAATTATGAAACATACATCATACGTATTATGTTGATTTCTAAGGAAGAGCTACCTTGTGACTAAGACACTATGCTACAATTTCTAAGGTGTAGGCTTAGTTATCTCTTTCAATTTTTCTTTATGGCCCTGGATAAGTCATTACATTTTTCAGTCTAATCTTGTTCTTGGAAGAAAGTTATCTATTGGGACTGAAATTTTCCAAAAATTCAGCCTGTATGGGAAATTTTAGAACAGATGTTTCAGGCTTGGCAAAATGACAAGTAAAGAAAACAGGCTCTTATTTTGGGAAGCATGAAACAATTTTAATGATTGATGATCTTTCTCTATTTGCATGTAAACAGGTTTTACACAAATAAGTTTTAAAAAATAACTTTTACTATTTTTTTTTTTTACATTCCACATACTTATCCTTACTCTACTGTCTTTATTTTTCTGCACTTGGTTCTTTATTTATAATTTCAAGATTTCCAACACTTTCAGAAGACATGAAAACATCATCTTCAAATCTAGCATGAGTCAAGTACTATAATATTTATGTCAGTTTATTCTTATTTAAACTTCCTAAAGACCTTTTCCAGGCATGAGGGGAAAAACTTCAATAAGACACTATCTCCCTATCTAGCTACACTTCAAGTCAATTTCTTCACACTTCTTGTCATGTTAAACTCAAGCATTTCTGTCCCAATAACATAGCTGTGTTTCTGGGTTATTATATATACGGCCCTTCTACACCTTTCCTTTCCACAGCTTTCGACACTACTTGAATTTCCATCAAGTCAGAGATCTGTTCATAATTCCAGGAAGGTATACATAATTTCTTGTTTTTTCTGGCACTCTTTCTCAGGGCTTATTCATTGTTTGCAGGTGATTGGCGGATGAAACATTATTTTTAAATCCAGGCTGCTTTTGAGCATGATTGGAGTGTCATTAATGTACATAAAGTGCTGCTATAAACCCTAACCATCTGGCATTGCTGTGTGCTGGTGGTTGGTAAGACAGTAAAAGAAAACATTCAACCCGTTTTGCCCCTAGAACAACAGTAATAATCCCACAGAAACCCAGTATTTGTTTGCCAGAGAAGGAGCATTTCAGTGCTGCTGAATATTATTTTTAAATCATTCGTTTTATTCAGTATAAATATAGCTACATCTCTGAAGGCCTCAGTATCAAGATTTAAGACACGGTCTGGAGTATCAGTAGTTTGATAAGGCACACCCTACTCTTGAATGATATTATAGTTAAGAATCTGGAACACTTTGGATTTCCACATAATTCCTAAAAAGCCTCATTCTTTCTTTATTTAGTTTTACAACTAGTATACTGTGAATATGTTTCAAGATGCAGGCAGAGTGTGCTTGACAAGGAGGAATGTGCAGATGGAGGGGGCATACTGGAATATCACAGCAAAGTATCCATGCCACTGTACATGTCATACCTAAGAGCACTAAACTGGGGACATGGCCTATAAACCCCTTAACTCCCTCCCCCCTTAATAAATTAATTTGAAATATATTAGCTTGAGGGCTTCACCAAACTTAGATATCTGTGTATAATTTTTTTTTTTTTTTATCTCAAAAGAGAAAATATTTAGGTGCTTCTTCCAAAACAGGTCTAAGGAAGTTAGGAAGTGATACTATACTTTTAACAATCTGAGGAAAGAAAAAAAAGAAAACCCAAACCAAAACCAACCAACCAACCAAAGCCTAAAAACAAAAAATCTTACCAGTTTTCTATCATACCATAAAGTGCTGTTCCACATGATAATTTGCCTTCCTCAGAACCTAAATAAGATCTGGTCTTCCTGTGTTTCCTGTAAACTGGTCTCTTTGGACTATTTCAGACAAGGCAACAAGCCAGTCTGAAGAACTTTGGAGAACACCAAGTACCAGATCCCCTGCTCAGATGAATAAACTTCACTTTAAACATCCTTCCAATTGTAGTTTTGGCAGGGCATCTCATAGAGATAAAATCCTCACAAATAATTTGTTTTCAAACTGTTTAAGGTTGCATAACGCAAAATTTTAAATTCTACCCAAAACCAAATAGGAACCAGAAAGCAATTAATTTCCTGCTTTACTTAATTTATTTTAAAATGTATCTCCCCATAAAGACTCTGAAATGTTCCATAGCTGAGTTGATTAATGTATGGGTTTTGGTAATATCTGAAACAAAGCAAGACACGTTGCCATTTCAGGAACTCAGCAATATGGACAACTATCCTGGCACTTTTAATTTAATTGACGAGTATCACGCCCTTTCTGGAGTCCTTATATGCTCACGTTACAACAGTAGGTTGAAATCTTAGGATGCAGCAGCTATGTCCTCGTCATAGGATTTCTTAGTATCTCTAAAATTATGCCATCTCAAATTAGTCATGAAGCCATGACTGTGCCACCCAGGAGAATTACTTTTTTTTTTTAGAGATAGTGTCTTGTTCTACTAAGATATTTTAAGCCCTCCAGCAAATTATTCAAAAATTACATTGCCATTCCATTCTGCCTAGTCCATATTTAAATGCAAGTAACTGAACTGAGGCAAAAAAGTGTGCCCAGTGGAGTCAGGCTATGACTTCTAGCAAGAGCACTGACCAGATATGTTACAGGAAATTTTACAATATAATGTTTGAAATGTATGTTACTATTCAACCTGCTCTGTCAATGCTCGAATCCCCCTGAACAGCGTCTGCTCCGATCATGAATCTTTTTTCTACATGTCTTGTAGTGGAGAACGGAAAGAAAATGAACACTGTCTGTGATGCTAATGCTACCGCACACATAATAAAGGACAGTCTGTTTGCCAAGTTGGATGGGGTAATAGCCTTTGCATAGCACAGGAGGCAGGCTGAGAAGCTGTTTTACAGTGGTAAAATTTGTAGTGTTCTCATTTCCATCCATGACAGTGGCTAGTAAGACTTTGTGATTCCCTATGGGTTTTCAAGGAATGTGACTGAGAATAGAAATTTTTAGGGTGAGGTGGTTCACAGGAATTTCTTAGCATTTGCTAAGCATCATTCTATTCTCCTTCCATTCCAGTGTGTATGAAATAAAAGCACACAGAAATTGAAGAGTTATGCTATCAAACAAACAACAGAAACCTATCTTCTATAAAGGAAACCTTATCTGAAAATCCAATATGAAAAGGCTGATTCAGTGCTAGTATTTTTTACCAGTTTACTGACACAGAAGGTATGCTGAAGAGTTATAGGTTCCCATTCCAAACTGGACTGTTGTCCAGTTTACAGGTCTGACTATTAACTGTCTACTCTAATACCAGTTCTGTAGTTATCCAATTAGGTAGAGCTGGGAAACACACATCAGACATTCACATCCACATCTGTATGTGACAGACAGAACTTCTGATAGTCAGTGAAGCACACGGAAAGTGGCTGATTAAATTCTTCCATCTGAATTTGTAGGCTGAAAATCTGATCTCAAGTTTTTCCACTCTTTCTCAATTCTGACAGTTCGACATCCACCTCCCCAACTTCAACTGATTTTTAATATGATTTAGAATGACATGAGGCTGCATTTTTACTCAATGAAATGTGCACTGTAATTTGTTCTATATGTTAAAGGAGGAAGATTAGTTAGATTTCTATATTAATAACCACTCAAACTAAGCAAAAAAGTCAGTGTCTTCTACCTGTTTAGATTTAACAGGTAAAATAATGAAGGATTTTCCCTATAACAAAAGCATTAAAATTAATCTTTCTTTTAACAAAAGTTAAATTAATAAGCATAATTAATACACATCAGCTTTCATATGTCTTGTTATGAGAATGTACACCCCTATCCTCTTATTGTTTTTGTTGAGGAAAACTGAGGAATCCTTTAAGAGGATTAATCATGCAATGTGCTTTTACATGATAAAAACCCACAACATTTAAAACATTTCCGAGCAGAAAGCACTTAATAAAATCTATTAGAAGTAGTAACAAAATATTCAAGAAGTCAATTTGTAAAGCATTTACTTATATTTCCTATGTGCAAATCATTTTGTATGGACTACAAGGATCAGAGAATGAAGTGTCAGCAAATAACTTCTGAAATACAAGATACCCTTGTAGTTAAATATTTCATTTCTGCATGAGTGGTCGTGAACATCTATGGATTTACCAGCCTTTTGTAGCCTATATAGCAGGATAATATGAGAATACCTTCTACAAGTGAAATTGAATTTTAAGATATTCAGATAAAGTGGGTCAGAATAGTATGGAATTATCAACAAACTTAAAACACTTCATGTCAATTTTTATTACATTCAGTAGAACAGAGCTCTCAAAAATGATATAATCTAACCTTTTCAATAATAAAAAAAGAATACTCCTTCTTTAAAAATCTGATCTCACAAGTATTTTTCTTTAGGGAAATACAGCTCATCTCAGAAATATCCCTCTCTTCCTTTCACTGTCATTTATCATTGAATTCAACTGAATCTCTTTCACTGAGACTTTATAATTTCATCTTTAATACCCCCCACTAATCTCCCTCATGGTGGCCTTCAGCCAACAAATGTTCTTTACATTACAATACCCTCATTTATTCAATTCCCAAGAAACAGATCTGTGAAAGGGTTAACCATTTGATTGTCAAAAGCTTTGGGTTCTGCTGAGCTACTAAATTTCATGTGCACTTATTACCCAAGTTAGGTTCAAGCCATTGCTGGGCTGGCACAGCGTTTGTCTAAGAGGGATAGACCCCTGTAGGGAAAACTAGACAATTAGATGATACTCTGCACACCTACCATTTACTCAGCCTAAGCCATACCGGTATAAACTCAAAGGTAAACCATCTTTCCCTGATTACTCACTGGGAGTGCCGGTTCCACAATAAGGGGTTGCAACTAAGTCTAAATTAGAAGAATTAAATTAGTTTACCACATCACAGCTCCTGCTGCCCCTCCATGCAATATCAGGATGACATTCTACTTTGTTTCAAAAAGGGAATGGGGGGAAATCATTTCCAGTTTAAATGGGTAATATGAAAAGACTTATTTTTCGCCATTTATTTTATCAAAAGGAAATTACCTACTGAACAAGCAGATGCAGTGTCACAGGGTTTGAAGTGACAACAGCACTGTATTTGTCTCCTACTCAGTCTTCCCACTTTTGGTATGTTTATCTGACAGTTATTAGGTGAAAAACAGTCTCTCTACCAATTGACTTGCATTTCATATAAATAATTAAGCTTTCTTTGGAACAGGTATGTGAATACAAGTTTCCTGTGTCCCAGGAGAGTGTCCTTGCTTGCTTCTCCCTTAACATTTCTCCTAACTCTAATAGAACATTTAATAGCCTTAACAGGAAATATTGAGGAAGCTCTACCTCCTTTTCGAGAAGCCTGGTGATTATGATGTTCCCACATTAGACGAGGAGGATTTGGCTTCAGATTCCTGTTTCAAAGTACACCAATTTCAGCAATTTAAGGAGGTCCCGCCCTGTATATTGAGACAGATGCCAAGTCAGTGGCTCTTTCCAGCTATTTTCTGTTACAGCGTCCAATTCTTATAAGGTCTGAGAACATTTCTGATATTTGAACCTGTGTCTTGGACTCAATCTAGAAAATTTTGTTGGTATTTAGGTAGGTGGTAAGGGTCTGGGCTCAGGAGCACCAGCACCTTAGCCAGATCACTGGCTGAAACTTGGATATTTGCACAGCTAGTGAACAGCTAGTTGGCCCAAGGATCCACATAGCACAAAATATTTCTGTATGGAGTGGATTAAAGTAGACAGGTGCCTCATTCTCCCTATTTCTTTCATCCAAAGACAGGTCTTCATAATTGGCCACCCACAGCCAAATGAAAAAAAAAAAAAATGGGTGCTACTTCTACCTTCCTGAAGAAACAGTCTGAAAAAATGTTCTTAATCCATTTGCAAAGTCTCTTTACTGAGTTTCTGATGATCTTGGCACTTTGAAATAGAAAAAAAACCCAGAGCATCCTGTGGTTTATTTGCCAGTCTGTATCATGGTATTATGAAAATGAGAGTACACTGTCCAGTTTTACTAGAATGCAAGTAGTGATCCAATCGTTTGGAAATACAAGGAATAAAGTTCAGGTGTTATCACAGTCTGTAAGAACAAGGGCATATCCTACCCATTCATTCAGCGAGAATGAAGTAGAGAAAATGAAGGAAAATAATAAAATTTCCTTTCTTGTGCTGAGAGAGACTGGGTGCAGTCTGGGCATAAAGAAATCTGCTACTTGTGATACCAAATGGCAGATAAAGGTGGTTTGATTGCACGGAAGAGGGTATAACAGCTTTTCAAATCTTAAAAATGGTCCTATTAGAGACAAATGAAGGAGTTCTAATCATCATTGAAACAACTCTTTTTGATTAAGTCAGACAGAAGAATCATTTAAGATATAGAAGACAATCAACCATGTTCATATTTGAAGACAGCATCTAACTGACATATCACAAAACAAAAGAAAGGCATTCAAATAATTTTATTTATGAAATTCCCCTTACTTATTAAATACACATTCATACAAAGTCCCAGTGTAATAATAATTGATATTTAGGCCAAGATGGGTAGGAATGAATATCTTTACACTATAGAAAGTGAGTTAATTAAGCCAGAGAGGAAGGAATGATCTACTTAAGGTCATAAAGAAAGCCAGTGAAAATAGTAGGAAGAAGCACCAGATGTCCTGTTTCTGAAATCTGTTATAACCATAAGATCAGTAATTTCCAGTCTGGCAGACAGTAAGGTCTTCTGGCATACTTCATGCCAGTATATATTAAAAAAGTAAAACCAAAGCCAACAGCAAAATATTGCCCATGACATGTTACTTGCTTACTATTTGGCTGATAAATGGAACCAATTGGAGGCCACTGACAAAACTGCCTAATTCTGCTTTACATTTCTTACGTGTAGAGTCTGGTTGTGTCCAATCTATAAACCTGTCTTGGTTGACTTGATAGAGAAAAAGAAAAGGCATAAAATGCTGCAAGCAAAGATGCAGCAAAGGGAGGCAGCCACTGCCAAGTAAGAGTGGCTGCTGTCACGTGCATGAGCACCACATGCTAGGGATGGCAGCATCCACCAGCTCCAGAGGGCTGTTGGTCTAATGCAGACACCAATTCTATATGACAAGTAAGTTACTCACAGAGACTATCAAATAAATATGGGCCAAATATAAGTTAAACTGAAGCAAATATGATTGACTGCTGCGCACTCTAAATAGTATTTCATGACAACTTACATTTTTCAGCCTAATCCTGTGCATGTATTGCAGTGCCACTTCATTAACAGCTAAACACACATTACAGTGTCACCACAGAAATATTAAACAAAATTTGTTGCAAGAGGACATAGCTAAAGAGATATGAAAGTGCTTCTTTATGAAGCTATTCACTGAATGTTCTTATGTGAAACGAATTACCACATCATATCATAGTAGCTTTGTTTTGTAGATTGCTATCGCTCCCAGAAATCATGGGTAATAGAAGTTTTAATATTCTTTCAGTCACATGAATGCATATTTTAATTTTTGCTACTTGAAGTTAATGTGAATTATAAATTTTGAGAGCAGAGTAGAGTAACAAGACATATTAGGAAAATAACTATGTTTTTGGCTTTCTGTTAACCACAAATATCAGAAAAACAGTTAAACTCATAGAAAATTTTTCAGATATGGGGTTGAAAGGTCTTGGGGAACCCAAATAGCCTAATGTAATCACATCCCTCTGCATCCACATTCAGAGGAGAATAAATCAGACTGACTGTAGGTGAGATAACCTGATCATGAATCTGTATTTCCATGAGAGAAAAAATTCCTCCTGGAGGACTGCAACCCTATGCCTAAGTGTTCAAATATTGCCCATGATGCTGCTCTGAAACTCAGATCTTTTTTGGTTTTTTTTCCTTATAACAAATAGACATACTGTCTATTTGCTTCTGGGAGCTCACCCACGTTACCTTGCCAATACATCTTAAATCTGAACTGGAGACAGATATGTTTAGCCCCTAAGTTAATTCATTTTAGTATCTTTCCACTGACACTACAGATACAGGTGGCAAACAGACCAAAAAAATGTAATAGGCTGTCCACATGATGTGGACACTAGCATAGGAAGAAACTAATAACAAAAGATTGATATTCATTTCATATAGTCACCCAGTGGTTCTTTCTTTTAAGATAAATGCAGTATAAACCATTCTTGGTTTCTGAATAATGCTTTGCCTTTGTCAATAGATATTTTATATGAGATGAAAGACAGTAATAAGGAAGAACTCTGAGAAAAATGTATTTGCCTCTCACACAGATTCTGCCCTCAACATATTCAGGGAAAACTTCAAGTAATTGAAATTATCTAAGTAAAAATGGATTTCCAGTTATCTGTGAATAAGTTTAAGACTACCAGTAAGTTTGTTTTTCTTATTTACATGGAAAATTATACTTATATCTATATATACTACTACAGTTGCTTGAGAAGTGACTTTTATACATTCCAGATGCTTTGATAAATGAACAATATATATGAGAAAAACACCCTTTTAATACAATTTCAACAGTCTACATTTTAAGACCATTTTGTTCTCATGTATGAGGAACTATTTAGAAGTACTCATAGCAAAGAAATTGTCAGTGAAAGGATACCAGAAGGTAGAGGATGAATGCTGCCAATGCTTCCAAAACCAACCAGTCATTATATTTAATATCAGAGAGCATACATTTCATATTAGAGTACCAAGGAGGAAAAATTATGGAAAATGTGGACTTTGCCCTGAATTTCTACCCGGTTTATTTACAAAGACAAAAGATCAGATCTGAAAAGGACTGAAAACATGCCAGAAGTGCAAAAAACTATCATGATGTGAAAGTGCAAGCTTCAGTTAGCTATCTGTGTATCTAATTTTAGCACTGTACACATATATATATCATCATAGAATCATACAGTCATAAAATCATAGAATGGGTTGGGTTGGAAGGGAGCTTAAAGATCATCTAGTTCCAACCCCCCTGCCATGGGCAGAGACATCTCCCACTAGACCAGGTGCTCAAAGCCCCATCCAAGCTGTCCTTGAACACATCCAGGGAGGGAGCATCCACAGCTTCCCTAGGCAACCTGTTCCAGTATCTCACCACTCTCATAGTGAATAACTTCTCCCTAATTCCTAGTCTATATCTACTCTCTTCCACTTTTAAGCCATTACCCCTTGTCCTATCACTACAAGGCCTTGTAAAAAGTCCCTCCCCAGCTTTCTTGTAGGTGCCTTTCAGATACTGGAAGGTCACAAAGAGACGCCCTCAGAGCCTTGTCTTCTCTAGGCTAAACAAACCAAACTCTCTCAGCCTGTCCTCATAGAAAAGATGTTCCAGACCTTTGATCATCTTTGTGGCCCTTCTCTGGACCCATTCCAACATGCCAATGTCCTTCTCGTGTTGGGGGCTCCAGCAGTGAACACAGTACTCCAGGTGAGGTCTCAGGAGAGCACAGCAGAGGGGAAGAATCACCTTCCTTGACCTGCTGGCCACACTTCTTTAGATGCAGGCCAGGATATAGTTGGCTTTCTTGTCTGCATCTGCACATTGTTGGCTCAGGTTGAGTTTTTTTATCAATCAGCACCCCTAAATCTTTCTCCTCAAGACTGCTCCTAATCCATACTTGCCCAGCCTGTATTTGCACATATATGTATATGTCCAGCCTTTCATATGTTAAAAGGTGTGTCCTGGTGATTTAGTTTTTACTTTCAGGCACCTGAAATATACAATAAAATAGTACAGAAGACAATTCTAAATAGGATTGGAACAAGAGTTCCACAAGGAGTGAAACAATGCAGCAAATGCTGGAAATAGATAAGGAAGTATACTTGGCAAGTCAGACACAGAGAGAAACTATTCACAAAATCTCCAAGGAACAGTCTGCTCCTGTCAGAAGCACTGAATCTACATTTTGTTAGGTTAGATATCTTTGACATTCAAAGGAATAAACGTTCCCATATCCTTTTCAAATGAGTCCCAGGTTGAACCAATTTACATGGAAATGTTTACACTTCCTTCAAGGTAAATCATCTAAACTTTTACTATGTTGAAATGAAAGCTAATTTATCATTTCCCTATTTACATTACTGGACTATTTACAGCCAAATATATACCACACGTAAATGTAACAAAGACTTAGCCAGTTATAGACTTTTGCATTAAAAGAAACATGTAGACATAGTCCCTGTTATGGGATTTTTTTACTTGCTTTCAATAAATGAAATCAGCTTTTTTAACTGCCATGAGACACAGGAGAGTTAACAGGGTTTTGGCCCGACTGCATGAAGGAGCTGAATCAGGAGCAACATTCCCATACTTTTCAGGATGCCATCCAGAGGGACCTGGACAAGCTGGAGAAGCTGGACCATGCAAACCTCATGAGGTTCAACAAGACCTGGGTCGGGGCAATCCTTGGTATCAATACAGGCTGGGGGATTATGGGATTAAGATTAGCCCTACAGAGAAGGATTTAGGTGTACTGGTGGATGAAAAGCTGGACATGAGGGGGCAATGTGTGCTCACAGTCCGTAAGGCCCAACTGTATCACAGGCCACATCAAAAGAAATGTGGCCAGCAGGTCAAGGGAGGTGATTCTGCCACTCAGCTCCACTCTGCTGAGATCTTACCTGGGGTACTGTGTCCAGCTCTGAAGTCCTCAGCACAAGAAGGACATGAACCTGTAGGAATAGGTCCAGAGGAGGGCCACAAAAATGATCAGGGCTGTAACACCTCCTCTACAAGGACAGGCTGAGAAAGTTAGGTTTGTTCATCCTGGAGAAGAGAAGGCTCCAGGATGAATGCTCTTATTGTGGCCTTTCAGTAATTAAAGGGGGCCTATAAGAAAGATGGGTACAGTCTTTATATCAGGGCATGTTGCAACAGGACAATGGTAATGATTTAAAACTAAAAGAGGATAGATTTTGACTAGGTACAAGGAAGAATTTTTTTTACAGTGAGGGTGGTGAAACACTGGAACTGGTTGCCCAGAGAGGTAGTAGATGCCCCATCCCTGGAAACATTCAAGGTCAGGTTGGACAGGTCTCTATCAATGTGATCTAGTTGCAGATGTCCCTGCTCACCACAAGGGAGTTGTGTTAGATGACGTTTAGAGGTCCCTTCCAACCCAAAGTATTATATGTCTTTACCATTCTACAATATTTTGGTGTCAAAGAGCTAGCATAACTGGTGTCTCTCACTGCCTCAAGTATGCAAACTGTGAGGAACAGCCTTCATAACACTGTGATACCTACTGTGGGATTTGTGATACCTACTGCAGGTTATTTGTTTAGCAAGTCCAGGCACAGTGAGACCCCCCAAGATGACTGAGTGTTCAGGGGTTGCTTTCTAGAGGTAGCACTGCCAGTTTATTTTAAATTGAGACATTGTCATTCATTGCCACAGTTGTCTGGAGCATGTTAATAATGTCATCAACAGGGATGATGGAATTTTAAATAAAAGGCACAAAACACAGCTTAGAGCAAGTGTGTGAGTCTATGGGATATTGATGCCGCATTATGTTTGTATGGCATCTAATGAGATTTGTTGCTGTAGTCATTTTCTTGCAGTACGCAGCCATTCAATGGGAAATAGCTGAAATATTACTACAAGTATTGAGGAGAGCATGATAAAGCTTTCAGAACCTGGCAGCAGCATTAGATTTCTCAAGATATATGCCATGGTTTTGATTCTGCCTTTGCATGTTAGGAAGATCTACTCTCTTGAGCCTCAGATGGAGACAGGTTATATGTTCAAGAGGACAAGAAGAACATGAACTGAGCAGCAGCCCTACTGCATGGCTGCTGGTTCCCATCCCCTGACACCATGGGGTGGAACAAATCTGGGGGATGGCAGCAGAGCCAGCATGTAGTGGGACCAGGTGTGCAATCAGCAATGCTGTCACTGCCTTGTGGTGGAACTACTTTGCTGATTCAGCAGGCTGTCTCAGGAACTGCCTGCTCTGCTCTTGCATAAAAGCTTTATGTCCTCCAGTTCAGAAGACTGCACAGGAAGGGGAGGGTTAGGCAGCAGCCACAACACTGTCACACAGCTTCAAACATAAGATTGTCCCTTCTCAGTACAAGATTCTCTCTACATTTGAAAAGATCTATAAACTCCTTCCTAGCCAGAGAAGCACAAAAATATGAATGTGTGTATGTATGTGTAAAGAGATGAATTAGCTTTGACATTCGGAGTTCCTTAATTCAAGGGACTCCTTGCTTACAAGCATTTTGTGCCACAAAATACAGCTCTGATAACGTATTTGCTCACCATTTAGTAATTATATATTTCAGTCACCCAAAGATGTTCAAATGCTGGAAACTGGAAAGAAGTATCAGACATTTTTTTAAATACAGTGACTGATTCCATGATTTATTCATGAGGTTATAAGGTACTGTTGGGTTTAGCAATCACTCCATAAATAGGGCAATAAAAGCACAGACCAACACCTTTCACTTACCCTAGTAAGTAACTTCATGGTCAGATTTGTATGGTATACTGAGCAGAAAGCCATTTTCTATCAGATAATGAAAATATTTAGAAAACCTCTAGAGCAGTGAGGGCTATAGAACTCCTAAAACCATAATTGTTTTACACCATTATAAGAATTAAAATATTGGGAAATTATTGTCGCTTCACAGTAAATAAATAATGTGCTACACAAAATAACCCTCAGGCTGCTAAGAAAAGTCTTTTGAATTGCATGGAAAAGAGAATGGTTACTTTTTCATCTATATTCTAACTGCATAAAAATATGTTTGTTGTCATAAAACTTGTTCCATAAGCAAAGTGGTGGAACTATCATTTAGACTAGTGTATTATCCATAATTCAAAATCAGAAAAAAAAAAAAGTTGAAATACATCTTAACAAATGTAATTGTGTAAGGCTCACCAACCTTCAATTGTGTAAGGCAACCCCACATACTCTGCAATAACTCTAAAAAAGTTAATGAGAAATGATAATGTTCATTATTTAAAAAACAATAAACTGTTGAGTTCGCTTAAAAGTTGGGCCTGTTCTAGCTAATATTTTTATTCAGTGTGTTGGACAAGTATCTTTTCTCTGGGATGAGAACTGGATCTAAATCTTTCTCCCCCCACAGGGAAAAGGGAGCAGCATGCATGAGGTGTGTGGTTCTGATTCTGAAGAGTTTGTGTGGACTCTGCTTCATCAATAGGTGAGGCATCTCCAAGGAAAAACCTGGGGAGGCTCAAGTGACAGCAACAGCTACACTGGCTAATATAATCCCACCAAACTGCTTTAAATCATTTGCATTCAATACACATTAGACACCTATAAAGAAATGGATTTTATCCTGTAACCAAAAGTACAACAGAAACTCCAGATCTCAAAGAACACAAGAAAGTCTGAAGGAAATCATAAAAGTATATTAACATGATCAAAATGTTCTTAAATCAAATGAAAAACAAGCTTCTGAATTTCTGTACTGTATACAGTCTACTAAAAATATACTAAGAAAATCTGCTAAACATTTCTTAACAGATTCAGCTCAATGACTAAATGTAATATTCATGTCACATAATGGAATCTGTCCAACATTATTAAAAACAAATATACTTTGTAATAATTTATTTTACCAACGCATTAGATCACATAGCTTGTTTTTCATGCAGGATTTCTGTATATTTTTGAATTGTTATCATAAAGTTATATTACTTATAAAGGATGAGTATGTGGCATTAAAATATGTGGTAGATTCACCATAAGGTACATTAATGACTGCAAATTCTGTTTAGGTGGTGTCATTCAATTAAGCACAGGCAACAATACAGAGTTAGGCCTTTTTAGTTCCACCTGGTATGTCATCACATCCCTCACAAAATTTGGCTTCCCAAGGACAACTGGATTGGCAAGCCAGGATTCCTGGATTGGAAGCCAGGTAGATGTCTAATTGCAACTAGTCAAGGTACTTTAATGTATGTAAAATATTCTTAGTGATAAGATCCAGTGTGATTTGAGGGCTAAGGAATAATCTTAACAAAAGAACAAAGGGGGTGTAAATTGGTGGTTCTTGAACTACCAGCAAGGGCTAGACTTATTCTGTGTCATTTTGGGAAGCAGGCTAATATGCATAACTTTGGGGGAAAAA
The DNA here is from genome assembly GCA_033439905.1 of Ceryle rudis. Taxonomy (NCBI): domain Eukaryota; kingdom Metazoa; phylum Chordata; class Aves; order Coraciiformes; family Cerylidae; genus Ceryle; species Ceryle rudis. The sequence goes on along the minus strand of JAAGNO010010030.1, from coordinate 127,053 downwards.
AAATATTTATTTTTAAAATGCACCACTTCAAGATCTGTGCCTGCTAGAATGTCTCCTTCTTTCAAATAAACAAGACAGCAGTTAAATTTGTGCCCAGCTACCACCTTCCAAATCTTTCTTCCAGCAATAATAAGAAATTTTCATATGCCAAGCACCTTCCTAATTCTCAGACAAATCATTAGCAATGTGAACTGGTTTACAACAGGTGAAACTAAGGAGGTTACACATGATTAGCCTAAAATCACAAAGGCAGCCTTTGTCTGAGCAGAATGTAGAGCTGAGCTAAATAAATAATTGCCAGTCCTGCTACCTGACTGCCTTCAGAAGCCAGGCAGCTTTGTGCCAGGAGGGAAGAAAGTTATCGTTTACACTGTATGGTCAAATGTGTATATGTATATACTTCACACTGTTATGCCCAAAGTAGTTCAATCAGCTTTTAGGACCCCATTTGGGAATTTTTCCACTATTGTTGGACACATCTGCACTTCCCGTTTTTCTGGATGATTCATTTCAGCAAGTGCTCAGGCCACAAAAATACAGAAACCCATCAAAATAAACCAAACCTGTCTGAACCTATGTTTTTCATGTAAAGCAAAAGCACAATCTCATGACTTTGCATAAAAAGCTTGAACTTTATGAAATTTCAAGAATTATTTTTAGCCTTTTTTGACACTTCACCATTTCCTGAGTTTCTCAGCTACAAAGTTTGGCATTGAACTTGCTGAGTTTAACAAAGCAAATTAAAAGTGGGGAAAGATGAGGTTTATGCACAGTGAAAAAGAAACTCATTGATCTGCACCAGCTTTTTCCATCAATCAAGAAATATAACTACAAATAGTTCATTTACAGCAAATTAGTTTTCACAGGTAATTTGCAAAATAAAATATAGTTGCAGTCTCTATAGCTGCAATATACTTAACTTCACATAAAATAATCTACTCTATTAGTAGCCTGACACAACATCCATGAGAATGTCAAAGCTGTGGTTTTTTAATGTAGTTGGGTTTTCTTCCCCAAATAGATGTAGAAAGAGTCAAAGATTTATTTCCTCATCTGATCATGTCTTAATGTTACAACGTCCTCAGTGCACTCACATCTCAGCAGTAAACTGTTCTGCTGGGTTTTTTTCAAGGCAACTAACAAAAATCATCATTATTTTGACTACTTACTAACCTTTTAACTGTTGCCCTAACTACATGTTCACCAGCATCTGTCTCATAAAACTTCTGTAAGAATCACAGAATTGCTGAAAAAATTATTTTTACAGTGCAGTAGAACTGCTAAGCTTTTGCCTCATTTTTGATTAATTTCATGCCTGACTCAGTCAGAGATTAGGCCCTGACACAGGTTATAATTAAATATTGAAATCATGAAGTGCAAGAATGTTTAATTTTTAAAATATGAGTTTTAATTTACCTCATACAGAGAATAGCTCTGGTCACCTGCAGAGATGCATTACACACTACATTGCCTAATGTAGGATGCCTGAATAAGGCTGAGCATACAGTTAAAGTAAACTAATGCAATTTACTGAACAGCAGTCAAATATTTATCCAGTTGATGAAGCAGACTTTATGTGAAACTCAGACAATAATTAAAGAGAAACCTTGCTTAAAACATGCTTATTCCAGTTTTCACAAATATGTTATACCAAAGCAGCATCTTCCTTTTCTCAAATATTGATGTTCTCCTAACACATTATACAGGGAGCTTGTCCTTGGCATTCTCTTGACTATTTAATGAATACATTTCCTGGCATTTGCCTTATCTTTGTTATGTTGTTCTTTGGAGAGCTAAAACTATTAGTTAGCCCTTGACAAAAAGGCATCAGAGCAAGCTAGTAAAAGGTCTTACAGTATCAGAGTTATTAACATGGTGTTTGATTAAACTATAGAAAGATGGGGAATAGATACTACAGAATATGTCCCCTGTATTTGGGCTTTCACAGCCTTGGATGTTTTTTCACAGAACTTTCAGATTTGTTTTTGTCATTTTATCTGAGCAATAGTCTGAATAGTCATAGGCTGAATACTAATTGTATGATTATTTTGTTAGTGCTGCATCTCTATCATTCCAAAACTATTTGAATATTATTTTTGTTTCCTCAAAACAAAAAAAAAATTTGCTTCAAGTTTCAGTTTTCACAGTAAAAAAGAATTTAAAATCCTTTCATTGTAACAACCCAAAATATGTGTCAAGGAGATAAATGTTCTACACAATATAGAACAAAAGGTAAACAGTTAGCATACAGACATTTATAGTTTCATAAATGGTCTCAATTTTTACTTTATAATATTGAATTTTGTGTTCTGCATAATTTACAAGCATTATTAAATCTTCAAGTTTCAAAGCACTATTAGAATTAGGAAGCCTAAGTGGTTGTTCTTCAGAAACACCTAACACTAATCACAGTAACAGAGGAGACAGAATTTTGATCTGATCAATGTTTCTGAAATAGATGGAAGTGTATTTCCATAATAATCTACTGACCAGTAGTGAAGGATATCTACTCATTGGCTAGTAACAGTCATTAGGAAATCCCCAAATTTTTCAGTAATAAAAAGCTGATGAAATGTTGATATCCATCACCTTCAAAATACACCATATTTCAAAATACACCTGACAAATGACAATTCACTTAATCCAAACACTACTATTTTTTGCAACACAGCTGGATAATTTGACATAAATTGTCTGTGTGAGATTTCTCCTACACTGAAGTGGCATTTTTGTTTTGACAGCTTTTTTTTTTGCTTTGATAATGTCACATGTATAAACAGCCCTTACATCAGGAAGGCTAATATTGCATTTTTAAGAAGTCAGAATTATCTTATCTAGATCACAAGAGTAATAAAACAAATGCCAACAACACCAAATTAGCATATCAGAAAAGCTCTTGAGCAACAGCCTAACTGGCATAAACTACCATAACTACTTCAGCGGCGCTGTGCCAGTATACATCAGCTGGGCTTCTGGCCTGGTATTTAGAAGCTGCATCCAGGCACACTTAATTTTCAGCTGTAGCCTCCAACCTGAACCAGCTGCATCTGCAAACAGCTAAGCAGCTGCCTTGTGATTTCTGTATCTAGACTATTTATCTTCTTGAACATGCAGTATCACCTCAGTCCTTGCCATACTTAAAGCCAATATACCGAACAGTTACAGATATAAGTACAATGCTGCTGTTCTTATGTGCCATACAAGTCAGGAAAATTTAGAGTATTTCTGCATGTGCGAGCTCTGTACAATCAGAAAGTTAATGCTTATTGACAACAGGACATCACAGCAACCAGTTTGAGCTAATTGAGATTTGGCCCTGTATTCTGCTGTTCCGTTTGCAGTATTCATGTCATTGTTTAACTGAGGCACTACTCACCAGTAAACTTATCTGAGGATTGTCAGCTGGTATCTTTTTCAACAATCCCACCTAACTTGTTTCCCCTCACCTAAATGAGGGAGGTTGCTGTCAGCCCAACTTTCTGCTTGCCTTTTCACCGATAATTGAGGAACTGAGAAAAAGCAGATGTTTTAATTTTAAATTAGACATTAACAAACTCAGGCCTATTTGACCAGCTTTATTACTGCTCATACAATTACATAAAGCACCTCCTTGATTGCACAGATGCAACATGCAGGAAGAACTGAAGCACCAGGAGCTCCAGCAAGACCACTAGTGCTGTCAGACTGTATCAGATTTTGTGGTGATTTTTACACTCTGCTGTTGTGGTGGATTTGTACAGGATCTTCAGGTTTGTCGCAACATAACGTAAGGTTGGACCCAACCCTCAGCTTTCCAGGATTTAAATGTAACATCACAAAGGTTTTTCTTTGTTACACTAATGTTTTTCAGGTTTTTGTTTTGTCTTGCTTTGGTTTTTAAACAAGTGCCCAAGTAAGCAAAAAAAAAAAAAAATTGATTAAAATATGAAATATGACACCAAATTTAAAACTATTTTGGCTATAGTATTTGGTAAGTAACTATGTTTGAACATTTTAAATACTTTTTAGTATGGTTGGGTTTGTGTTTTGTTCCCCAAAAGGTTTCAGAGCTAGTAAAAATATTTTAGCAACTATTGTGCACCTCCAGATAAATCCTGACCTTTTAGCTGTAGGTAAAATGGGATCAGATTATAGGACATCTGCCATTATTTGAGGATCACTTTGGGTTTTCCGCAAAGATTATTGAATGCCTGTAGACTCTGGGCCCTATTTAGAGCCAGTGCTGTGGTGATTCACATTATATGACATTACATGGATTTTTTTTTCTGTTCAGATAGTTCCTTTTAAAGATCCCATTTTAGCATAATAACACTTTTTAAAGCACAGAGGAGTTTTATGGCCCATCTGTGTCCCAAAGTCACTGAGTCCAGCCCAGTCCCTACCTCTCTGTCCATAAACACACACAGATGATCCCAGGACATCACATAGTAGCAGATTAATCCACAAAACTTCCATCTACATTCCTTTGTCCTACAACTATCAAGCATTTCCCAAGATCATACAGAAACTCATACTGCTAATCCCAAAACCATTGACACTGCAAAAGATGCAATTTATTCCAGCAGGAAATATCCAACACATGAAATATCTTAGGTGAAAATATCCAAAGATTCTTGTTTCCAAAGCTCACATGTTTACACCATTATACCTCCTTTGTATATACGTAACACTGACTTATTCTCCTTCTACTTACACCTATTTACTCCAAAGATCTGAATGAGTCTAACCAGTGTAAGAGCATCTCATGCTTTTCTGGCTTTCCCATCATTTTAGCTATAATCCTCACGTGTTATTTATCGAGATCTAAGATTGTAGTCAGGGAAGCTGTCACAAGATTGATTCTGCGTTGTCAAAAAGAAAAAATAAATAAATAATGCTTGAAGGGCTTAATACTGTGGCCCTTAATTACAAGACTAATTGTATTTAATGGATCCACTCTTGGGGCCTGTGGGAGTGGGTCTGAACAGATTATGTATTTTCCCCTAGAAACTTGCTTGGCGTGCACCCACTAAGAGCAAGGCTGATTCACATGCCAGAGCAGGTGCCACTAATACAGAGGGCCGTGAGTTTAGCCTGCCAGAAAGGATTCATTTTCACATTTAACCATTCGCTGCAGCAAGATACATGGGTACACGCTGGCTTGTGACTGTTACAGCCCCATGCTATTTTACAGCGCATAGAATCTGTAATGGAAGAAATCATTCCACAATAAAAATTATTTAAGATGGCCTTACTTAGCTTGTATGCATCATAGGGCATCAAATTATTTTACATGGTGCATAATGACCAGCTATTGATGTTCTCCACTCAGGCTTACCAAGTGAATGGAAAACTTCACCTATGCAAAAGGAAGGTTCATCATGTCATACTATACAATGTCTTGTCTTGATGGCTGCTACTGAAGATTAAATAACAGCTAACGGCTACTTAGACTAATTCCAGTGTTCTTACAAGTATTTCTTCTGTACCTCTACATATACATATGTGTGTGTATGCATACAAGTCTACATATGTAAGTACTAATGTTGTGATCACATTAGTATACTGTAAATGTTTGCTTTACATGAAATGTTACCTAAGTTCCAGAATCCTTCTGATCAATGCAATGAACCATCATCTCACTATTCCAATGAGTAATACATTTTAATAAATAAGTAAATAAACTTTTAGAAGACATCATATTTCCTTCAAAGACTGATTTTTTGGTTTTGGTTTTGTTTTGGTTTTTTTTTTTAATGGGAAATGTGTTTCCTAAAAGAAGTCCCACTCATATGGTCTAAGTTGGAGGCTATCTTCTTGATGCTTTGGAAGAAAATATTCTCCCCCACCAGACATTCTTAATGCTGATAGATATATCAGCTAGATTGGTTTTCCCATCTTTATATGGAAGTGTGTCTGTGTAGGCACAGACACCTTCTTTCATTTGAAATGTAAAAATAATGCCAAATTCTTGTTTGAAGTTATTAGATGACAATTGCTCATAGAACTATAACCTTACTTATGCAAATCACTAGAGTTCATAGTAAGTCTGACATTTACAGAATTAATGAACTAAATAATTAAGTGACCTGGTAAGCGAATTGGTAAACCAGAACTATTAATCTTTTAATGAATTCTTTACTATCACTTAAATAATAAATTTTTTGCATAATTTTAAAGGATTACAGTAAAGAAACATTAGAATAGAAAATCCATTATGTAAAGGAACGTTGCTTTTATAAATCTGCTGTTATGTCTCTTTTTATTGAATTCATTTCTATTCAAGGTTTAGAAAAGTGGCAATTCCTGCACTGGTGACTAACAGTCCCCAACGTTTTAGTGGTAAGATTTTTTTTCTTGCTAAGACAAAAAGTCTAGGATCATTTACTGCTTCAGACAAACCACTGCCTAAAGTGAGTAATTAGCATACAACTGTAATTTAAGAAATTCCCTATTTGATGGTGTGCATCACACACGTTTCAGATTTTCACAGCACTAGTAAGTTAACTAGGCACAGTAAACGACATTTCTGAACCAGTTCCTCTTAGAATTTTTTTTTTTTTTTTTTTCCCCCTACATGTTGCTGGCTGGCACCTTTCTACCAACTTTGTACTACATAGCATATTTTTTCGTGTTAGTGAAATGACAGTAAACAAAAAAGGCAAGGCTACATGAATACACTACTCTTACAGGTGTGCTTCAAGAACAAAACCCTAAAAATAAAACCCCATAGTCAACAAGGTCTTACTATTTGAAGTGAGTCCAACTTCCTTTCACGAAACTGGTGAAACTTCATCAACAAAAAATCTAATTCTGCTGACCTATGCTGCACTCACATAGTGGGCTTTTGCAGTTATTATGGAGGCACAGTAACTGCAGCAGGCAGTAACACCGACAAAAAAAATAATTCTGACATCACAGAGTACTATTCTGTCCCACAGAACACTCTATCTTAGGTAAAAAAGCTATAAGAAAACAAGAAGCAAAACACAGGCAGTAAGCTATTTTGCAAGTTCAGTCACTAACTGCAACTGGTCAAAAATTTCCTACCCAAAAAGACAAAGACATTTTTGAAAAAAATTACTCAAAATTAAGTTTTGAAGACATTTCATTATGAAGAGAGATGGGAAAAGTGCGGAAAGAATTAGTGGGGAAAAGTAGAATAATTTCAGTTCACATGATTATTTGTGATACAGGTGTGCACATTTGTGGTATGCATTCCTCTGAACAAACACCCATGAAGAAACTTACCTTGTGTTAAACATCATACAAACTATTCAACTTTTCAAGTCAAATAGCATGTCTACAACAAAATATCTGTCATACAGAAAGGGTTTTCTAGTCTGCAGATGATAATGGGATATAAAGATACTCAAGGGCTAGAGGAAATTGGAAACCAAATGGAAGTAACTAAGGAGTTGTGTGAACAGTGGAACTAAGACAGACTGCTTTGAAAAGAAATTGTGTTGGTTGACATTTTTTACTTAATTATACTCATGCTGCAGTGTAAGCGAAGGCTAGATATCAAATAATCCATATGGGAGAAACCAGCAGAATGGCCTAATCATAGCAAAAAATGTACATCAAGATATGATCTCCAATAGAAAATTAAAAATACACAGGACAGAGAAATGTAACTGAAGATTCAAATTGTTTGAGTTGTAAGACAGTGCAAACTTCAGTTTTAGAAGTTCTTTCTCTCTTTCCCACAACTTAATTATTGATTCTCTGATGTCTAATACAAAGAAAGTTTAGCAGTGAACCTGTTTCTGCAGCAGAGGCACTGCCAGAATCTGTCTTAAGTATTCTAATGAAGATGGTAGGCATTTGTAGATATGCACTGAAATAGTTTGGTAGGTTTTAAGGTTCCTGTATCTCCCGTAAATGTAACATGAACATGTACAATGTGAACAGACTTGTTCAAAAACAAGATGAAGATGAGAAAAAAAGAAGTTAGCAGAATAGTGATAGAACAGTGACTATCAAACTTGGCAAAGAGATTATCCTTGGAGATTTAAAACTGCATAAACAGGCCAATTTAAGAAAAAAATGGAATTTAATTTTGATCCTGGAACTGAGGGAGAAAGTCACTAAAATTTTGTTTACATCACATTTAAGCCTCAGGTGAAACTGTTTCTCTGAGCACAAAGAAACTGGGGGAAGGAGTAGAGAGATGCCGAGTAATTTATTTGAAAAGTATTTTAGAAGTCATCTAACACAGTTTTTATGTTATCCAGCTAATGCCAGTAATTGCACTTTATCTCTCTAGTAACTTCTACAGGAGATTCCCAGCCACAGCAGCTACAACAGCCTTTGGCTTATTTGGAAAATAGACTATTAGGCCATAAAGGACGAATATGTAACAGCAAATAAAATATATATGAGTAAAAAGAAATAGCAGAGAGACCAAAGCCAGTGCAATTTGTTGGAAAGACACTGAAATAATCTTTTTGAGTTCATTATTTTAAGATAATAAAGTGACTCCAAAATGGTATCAGTTTAATGTGCACTGGCAGAACCCAATCGTCTGCTCTTTGGATTGGCCACAGACAGTGTATGGGAGGATTCCCTGGGCTGCCGGTGCCTTCAAACAGAAGCTCTTCAGACCAGAAGCATGGGAATACTCCCCTTGAACAGCTGAGTGATATGCAAAAGATATAAAAACAGATATAAATGCTAATAATTAAAAACTAAATGAATAATACCCAATGCAGAATTTTTAAGAAGGATAAGGCTTTGGCATTCAGAAGCAGTGCCAGCCAGCTGTAATAATCATCTTTAAACACTCCAAGAAAGAAGGAAGGCATTATTAACATTACAGAAACAAAGCATGTACCCCCACAGATAAAGGTGTGTTTCTACAGGAAAAGCTTCTGTAGTAAAGCATCTCTGGTAAACTGAAAAGATTATACAGTTGAATCTCATGGCTCTGAATGAGCAAAGCAACATTACATTTATTGGTCTGAAGAGACCCTGCTAGAAACATATGGCCTTTTATCCAAGCCTACCCAGAGCAATAAACTTTGAAATACCGTAGTTGTGTTTGTTACTTTATGTGCAACGGAGTATTAAGAAATAAACATTTTTATCACTGTACTTCTATAAAATGGAAAACATTCAATCTCCTCTGAAACCACCTAGGTGAAGTTTTGCTTTCATTTGATGGTGCATGCTCCTCAGATTAAAACCTTTGCTTGAATTAATTTGAAAAAACAAAACCCAAATTAAACAACTGAAATAATTTATCTTGAAACCTGTGAACTAAGCACGCTTTGTATGATCTATAAGATGTTTGATTTATGAGTTTGCTGTGTAATTTTGTCAGGGGTATCTACCCTGCAGCTTTTTGGCTGATCTTCCTCATCCCACTTTCTCTCCAGCATGTGAATACCAGTAGCTTCTGCAGGCTGTCCAGTTCAGTTCCAGTCACCACACATCTCTGCCCACTGCTACAAACAGCCCAGGTAAATGTCACTGCCTTGGAAATAACTCCATATTTTCAGACCACAGGTTACCGCTGCCACACACTTTTTGAATTTTTTTTATGTTTGATGGTACATACATTATACCACTCCCCTTGATGACAAACAAAACTACCAGATGAAAAATGAAGTTGGATAATAAAGGTAAAGATTGCATGGTTTTTGAAAGTTCTCCTTCTTTCTCCTTCAAATGCAAACAGGTACAATAAAACAAGAACTAAATAAAGATATCTGGTGGATGACTGAGGCTACTGGATTCTGCTGCAGAATCCAGTATCAAAATACCACTATCGCAGAGACTGGAAAGAAAGCTAAGCCATGTGCTGGGAAATCTAATTTTCTATAGATTTGGAGCTGTTCTTTCCCTAAAAGAGAAACAGGCATGGCCATCAGAAAAACCTAAACCCCAGTTTGCCCAGAGCCCCTGAAGTTTAGTGAGATGCAAAATATGAATCAGGATCCAAACCCACAGATGTAACGTAAGCCTGCTGGTCTGCTAGAGACATAACACACATAGCATCCAGGGAATAAACCTGCCTTTATAGACATATTAGTAAAATACAAATCATAGACGAACATACATTTATCTCCAAAATTTGCAAAGAGCCATGGGTGTGTTTTGATGTTGATTTTACCCTTGACAATAAAACAATCATGTCACAGAAGCAACAAAAAGCATCACAACTATGTCAAGTTTTCATAAATTATCCAGGGATTTCTTGACTGGGAAATCCCTAAGAAAATCACACCACAGTTGATTGATGACTGCAGCACAAATGTTACAGCATTAACTTCTTACTGAAAGCTAAATTTGCACTGCGTCAGAGGCATAACATGGTAGAAACCCCCTGATCTGCAGAGTCTTTCCTCCAGCCAGAGGACAGATTTGGGTGCTCAGATAATGAAGTGGAGAAAATGAGGACAGGAGGTGGAAAATCACGCTTTAGCCTCTTCTCTCCAAAGCTTCATTTTAAAGCACGTGTTTTACTTTCTGACCTTAGTAGGACTGGGAAGAGAGCAAATGTGTGCCATGTTCTGGTCTCCAGTCCAAGCTATTGTGATGAGGACAGAGCACCAACGTTTGTGATGTAGGTAAATATTTCTGCTTTGTAATATTTCCTGAGCACTACTGAGAACTACAGCCTCTTGCTGTTGATGTACATTCCAACCCTCATATGGTTACATGAAAAAAAAAAAATAAACAGCAGGAGTAGTAATAATTTTTGGGGCCTACTAAGATGAGATGTTTTAGTAAGAGACAGACAGGAATAAGGAAAGTCTGGGGAGCAGCAGTGCTGGGAACCAGCTTTGGTGCAGTGGTTGCCATACCACAGATAAAATATACACCGGGAAGAAAACTGATCTATTTTATCACACTATCGATCGCAGAAACATGAACCTCTCTCTTTCCTTTGAAAAAAAAAAAGAGATTTTAGGAAGCCAAAACAAGGAAAATGGAGGTAAAAACCTCCAACCACCCTCCAGGATACTTTACTCTTAAATTGATAAAATGCATGAGAACTCCCTGACATGAAAAATATAGCTTGCCAGATCAGCAGACCCCAGATGGCAGTCTACCAACAGGATAGTGTAAGATTTTTCTTTTCCAGCAATAGAGAATACATATGCATATTTGGTTATTGCCTGAAGTATAAGATGGCCAGAGCTCTCCTCAGTTTACATTGTGCCTTCCAACCTCAGTGAGACTGACAAGGTTAGACAGCCTGAGACACTCAGCAAAGTTCCTGCATGCAAAATCCCCAGGGAAGGGCAGGGAGGAGTGCAGGGGCCCTCCAAAGCTGAAGGGGTTGAAGGACAGCCTGTCTGCACATGGTAATACTTTGTATTCAAGAAAATGAAGGAAAGGAGAAGCATGTATGAGGATATGGAAGACCTCACCTAGTGTGTCAGTGCTAGGTTTTTCCTGGTTAATAATTTTTGAAACCTCGTGCACAAAGTAATTTTCCACAGAACTAATAAAGCACCTTCCTGATATGTGTGAAAAATGTTTTCAAGGTGTTTTCCTGTTTCAGACATGATTTCCTTTTGTGAGCAGATCAGATTGCTTGGGACAAACACTACATCCTCAATTCTGCCTTCCATTGCTCCTTGCAAGTGTGTGCCATCAGCAGGCACTATAATATCCCAACACCATACTTTCAAGGCAGGACAGTCATACTTCAAGCTGTACAGGATGCAGCTTTCCATTGTGTAGCCACAGCCCTTACACCCAAACAAGTTTTTTTGGGTAGAGAATCAGAAAACAAACAGAAAATATTCTGTGTCCCCTGGTATTTTCCAGGGGTTTAGGTTGCTTAGAGACAACTTCATCCCTAACTGCAGTTCACAACAGCATTTGATAGCCTTCTCCAAGCCATTTGATGGCAGAGCTAGGACTGCACTCAGACTATATGGGAAGGCAGATGTATTTGTGTTACACTGCAGCTCTGGACCTGGGCACCTAGCAGGCATCTGGACATCTTTCATTTGTCCAGAAGCTGCTGATAACACATGAGACCAAAGGGCCAGGAAAATTGCATTTGCATTAACTGTAAATGCACAAGACATAATTCTACTGTCAAGGAATGGGAGATGATCTGAATTGCACACTTAATAGTCAAGACTTTATGGGTCCACTAAGGAGCCATTTCACAAGCCAGAGGAGAGTAGCATAGTAATATACGTCTCATTGCCTGGTCATACTGCCCAATTCAAAAATACTCCCTTGCCTACTTAGGACAGTTTTACAGTTCCTGTGCACTACCAGGACAGTGCAAAGGGACCCTGGTGGAGTCCTTGCCTTAAAGTTTGTTGTGGCTGTAAGATGGTATCATTTGCAACAACTGAGCCTTCTGGTTGCTCCTTCAGCAAAGCCTGATCCATATTTCCACCATTTCAATAGTATAAGGCCATTAGTGTCACCGGCACTTATTTTATTTTGGGGTTCAGAAAAATCCATTTTATTTGACATTGTGAATATTTAACATGCTTTCACAAATGAAGATCCATCGTCATTTTCACATTATGAAACCTAGACCTGAGTGCAGAAAGCTCATCTGGTATATATAGTGATTATAGGAAATTCTATCTATCTTACATGGTGTTCTCTAGTTTATTTCCCAAATCTCCAGAGAATTTTTTGAACTGCCTTGGAGGACTGGAAGAGGTGGAGAAAGAATTTCCAGTGCTTTGTAAGGCCCAAGGCAGCATCTCCAGTGCCAAAAGGTGAATGAAAGGCTGTATTAGCCTGTGATGACTAATGGCGGTACTGTGAGATGAAAAAGTAGTGTACAAGACAAGGCTCAGATGAAACAGATTCTGACTTATCTGGCAGGTCTGAATAATTAAAAAGCACAAAGCATAGCTAGCCTGCTAGAATGAGTAAAGTGCATCCTGCTGTGAATGAAGAGACCTACGTTTTATCAGTTTAACATTTTGGGCTACAAGGAAAGACATTGGGGGGGTCAGTGGAGTAGAAGGATAGTAAATGAATACTTGCTCATAACAGCAAGAAATAGCAACAGTTGTGGGGAACACAAAAGATGTGGCACATCGGTGATTATTTCAATCACAGTCGTCTCCTGAAATCCTGATCAAGGGTGCAGTCCTACTCATCCAAATGGCAGCTACTCTCATGGTTTCCTTTAAACAAATGCCTGTGAGACAGACAGAATTATATTCAGTATCCTGTTATGTACAGGCTGGCATGAGAGATCCTGAGATCAGGCTACAAATGTAAGACCATCCTATTTACTTTCTCCTGTCTTAGTATTTTTCTTCATTATCTTTCCCAAAATATCCAGAATGTATAAATTCTGTCATTCCTTCAGTATAAAGATCGGAGGATATTTTTAAGCCTCTCTTCCCCCATGCCAGTACCTTCCAACTCCTTTATTGCCTCCCAAGCAAGACTAGCTGTGTGCCTTCCATCTAAACCTCCTTTTCCCCTTCAGTCTATCAGCCAGGCACCAAACTCCCTACTCCATGGCTAACTCTTCTGGACAGCCCAGAAGTGGGTAGTACTGTCTTTGAAACTTTCCATGCTGCCATTACCCTACCAGTCCAGCCCAGCTCTCACAGAAACAGGATATACTGATTACTGAGCACTCTCCACAAGTCATCAGTGAAGTCATTTCTCAAGGATGTACAACAAAGTCAGCCCAGTGGTGCTTTATTTACAAGCTGATTTTGATCATTAATGATGCAAAGTACCTAGGAGTTTTAAACTAAAATTATGTACAGAGCAATGTTAGTATATTCTGTGGATGGCCCTCACCTCCTAGAAACCTTTACGGCAATGACAATTAAAAGAATATTTACCTGTGAAGTTAAATTAAATATGAAATTCTTTGTACTGAAAGTTTCATCTGTGGTTTGATGCATATGTGTTTTACTGAGATGTAGCACATAAATATTTTTACAGAAACATTACCTGAAGAATGTATTCTCCTTGTTCAAAACCACCTTAGGAAAAAAAAAATAAAAATCCTGTTTAAGACAAAATTTAGGATTTAGTGAACAGTTCACAAAATTCCTTTGATGTAGTAAGGATATTATTTGTGTTTCCAAAGTGAAGCAGTACATGAAGTAGCATGTGCCAGTTATTTTTTTATTTTTAAATCCAATTAATTGTTCTAGTTACAGTACCACTAATTTTTATCTAGCTGATTAACTACAGAATAATCCAAATACATTTCAAATTATAAATCTTTCATGATTTGGGAGATTTTATACAAATGTACATTTGACAGTGCTAATTTAAAGCAAATATCAAGCTTGATTAAACATTCCCAAGATAAGAAGGATAAACGATTGAATTATTTTATAGATTTAACTACCATTGATATGATGTTATAAACAGAAATATTTTGATGTTCATCATTAATTTTTAAAAATAATTCTTTGGGAAACAGCCAAGAAGGACTGGAGAAGTAGGTCAGAATGTATGCACAAAACATTTGTATTCTTTACTATATAAACACTAATTTATTTATTGAAATAATACACTGTTAATTATTTATTAAAGAAATTACAATTTTGCTGAGCTTCCCTCTGAAAGAAAAAAAAATCATTAAAATGTGGCTAATGCAATAGCCAAGACTATGATTGTTTCACATCTCTGCCTCCCAACTGTTTTCCAAATATTTATTTGCAAATCACTATCTGTTAAAATGTAATCTTCATCAGAGCATCTCCAGCAAGCAAGTGAATTATGAAGTGGTTTAGTAAGCTTTAAGTACTGTAAAAATATCCAGGATTCCCCATCACAATATCTGTCCCCATCTGTGGGAGAGTATAGTGGGAGAAAAACTCTTCAAGGACCTGTTTTCTGGATTTTTTGTCAAGAAAGGTAAATTTCAGAATACTACTGGCTATTTCCCCATATCCGAGCTTTTAAAAATGAAGATATACTAAACACTATTAAGTAATACAGGAAAGGGAGGGAAAAACTCTTTGTGAGAAATGACATTACATATGTAAAGGCTTTTTTCTGTTTTCTTTTTATTTCCTTTTTCATCTCTATTTTTTTTTACCCCAAGGAACTTGACTGATTCACCAAAAGTGTTTAGAACTCTTCTCAGCACAATCAATCCTCCAACCATAAATTTGATAGACTTCACACAAACACTCAGGTAAACAGAGACAGCATAAGCATGAAAACAGCCATTACCAATAAAAAATTGAGCACATGTTCCCAGCTGGAGAGCGAGTGGAACCATAGTCAACAACACAGAAATATGCGCCAGCACGTTATTCTCCAAGGCAGTGCTGTAAATGAGACAGTGTCCAGGGATGGCTTGCCTATACTAATCTCAGTTGGCCTCTCTAGTTAATACATTTAAACAAAAACATGGATTTTCTGCAATCTATTACCATGCTTGATTAATTTGGGCACCAGGGTAGATAACCATTTTTCTCCTATTTTCCATATGATGCACTTAAAATGAACATATTTTTCTAACGATGTAATTTCATTTTGTTTCATTAATTCTACTGAAAAACAAGCAATATTTTGCCCAGCTAGTGCATTAATAAATATAACATGAAATTGGTTAATGCAACACACATTCTCTTAATATTAGTTAGCTGTGTTACAGTGCAAAACAAAATTAAAGTATGATGGATTTAGTTTATTTTTGCTTTTTCCAATACCATGAGCTGATTCAGGAGGAAGGGCCAGTAGGTTGCCCTTATGTCAGAATTACTAATATATATTCTTTCTTATATTGTGGAGCCTGGTTACCTGGTGATTCATTTAACCACTTTGCAAGTGGCATTAAATCAGTTTTTTTACTGAACTCCAGATAGATTAGACTTACTGCATTTTCTTTGTCTAGGAAATCAGTTATCAAAGAAACAGAACAAGTTAGTCCATCAAGACATCCACTTGGAAAGTCCATGTTGCAGTTTCTGAATTATCCCTTGTTCCTTATTTTTTCTTTCAAGACTTTCCCTGTAGCCTTGTATAATACTGCAATCAGACTAATGGGCCTCCAGTATTTAAGCTACCCTATGTCCCCACCATCATCTAAAATATAAGGGCTCTATTTGCTAATAACTGTCAGGAACTTCATCACTCTCCTTGACAGATTCACTTTCACAGCCTTACTTATTTGGCTTTTATAAAGCTCTTAGCCTTACTTTCAGCCTGGGTATTCTAATTTTGAGCCTGTTCTCACTTCCCATAGTCAGCACTTCTGTCCTTACAAAAAATAATACATTTTATTGAAATTTGCTGCCACACATGAAGAATTTTATTCTTGACACCCTATTCACTACACTGCTTGTTGAGCCTCTCCTTCTTTGTTCTCTTTTATATTTATACATGCATGGCTGGGAAAAAAAACACCAGACACTTTACACTGTTTGTTTTAATTTACAAGGTCTAATTCAGCTTGACTTTTGGCACTTATCTCTACTTCTCTATTTCCTTGCCTCTCAGACATAGAGTACTCCCTATCCCTTTAGGCTATCTGCTTATTCCTCTGATTCTTTCAGAAGTGGTTATTTATCCATTGAGCTCTGGAGTCCTTCCCTACAAGATTTTCCCCTTGATTAAGATGCAAGTTCCAGACAGTTTTCACACCTTTGATTTAAAGAAATTTCACGCCTGCTCCACATTAAAATCCCTAAGCTCTTTAATCCAGTTGACCTCATTAACTAGTTTCCTTAATTTTTCAAAGTTTATCCTTTTGAAATTGAGATACTTACAAGCTTGGATGCAGCTGTGCATCCAAGTGGGAGTGGTGGCTGCATCATGGTGCAGCTGCTGCGCTGACATGTGAGTTGGTGCCCGTGGTGCACTGGCTGGTGCTAATGGAAAAGGATGGGATGCACTCCCTCACCCCCCAGGCTACTTCTCTTCCAGCTGATTAAGCTGAATAAAGTGGTGATCATTTGATATTAGGGTTTTTTTCTACCAGCTCTTTCTTTATGCCCCCATTGCAAAACCCCAAGCTACTACTGATGTATTTGTTGCCTGGATGGAAGAAGATTCTACCAGTATTGTCAATACTTCTGGCCTGCTGAATTACCTTGTTCATGACTGTAAATGTTTTTTGTTTTTTTTTTTCTGCAAAGCCAAGCGTTACCCTATGTTTTAAAGGAAAGTTCAAGCACTTCCATAGTTAACAATCGCTGTACAATCAGGAACATTTCTTCCTTATCTGTGACAGAAATGTATTGTGCTGTGACCCAAGACACTGAGGATTTGTTTTGGAAGCCTGTTTAAAATGAATGTTGTCACAAAAACAATGTGGTATTCGGAACTGTAACGTGAATAGTAATGATTTGTCATTCTACCTACTAACACTAATAAAGTACATTATCTCCTTAAGAACTGATTGCTAATGAGATTCTTAATTCTAGTTAAACAAACAGGAACTAACATCATAAGACTAGAAGATGAGGAACACTTGTTACTGCCCCTAGATCTTCCAAAGATTAGAGAATGATTCATTCTTGCACAAATGCACCGTCTGCAAACTTGCAGACCACACCAAGTTGAGTGGTACAGTTGACATGCTGGGGAGAAAGGATGCCATCCAGAGGGACCTTGACAGTCTTGAGAAGTGGGCCTGTGCAAACCTCATGAAGATCGACAAGGCCAAGTGAAAGGTCCTGCACATAAGTCACGTCAATCTCAAGCACAAATACAGGCTGGGCACTGTGTGGGTTAAGAGCAGCCCTGTGGAGAAGGACTTGTATGTGCTGCTGGATGGAAACCTGAATATGGGCCAGCAATGTGCAATCACAGCCCAGAAAGACAATTGCATCCTGGGCTGCATCAAGAGAAGTGTGACCAGCAGGTTGAGGGAGGTGATTCTGCCACTCTACTCCACTCTGATGAGTCCCCGCCTGGAGTACTGTGTTCAGCTCTAGGGCTCCCAGAGTAAGAAAGACACAGACCTGCTCAAGTGGGTGCAGAGGAGGGCCACAAAGGTGATCAGTGGGCTGGAGCACCTTCCTTATGAGGACAGGATGAGACAGTTAGGGTTTTATATCTTGGAGAAGAGAAGGCTCCAAGAGACCTTACAGTGGCCTTCCAATACTGAAAGGGGGACTACAGGAAAGATGGGGAGGGACTCTATTAGGGAGTGAATGAGTAGAAAGAAGGCTAATAGTTTCAAACTGAAAGAGGGTAGATTTAGATCAGATGTAAGGAGAAGATTTTACTGTAAGGGTGATGAGACACTGGAACAGGTTGCCCTGGGAAGTGGATGCTCCATCCCTGAAAGTGTTCAAGGCCATGTTGGATGGGGCTTTGAGCAACCTGATATAGCAGGAGGGGGCTTGGAACTAGATGATCTGTTATCTCCTTTCCAACCCAAACCATTCCATGATTCTATGATTTTGTCATGTTCTTTGCTTTCTAAACCTACATGTTGCTAGCAAAGGGTTCCTTGCTATTTCTCATGGGCAGCTACTGCACATCTTAAAAGGTCTCAGCAAGTACAAGATTTTCACTGGCCTTTGGCAATGTCTTTCCTTTCTTAACTTGGTTTCACTCCCCCAGCCAGAGGCAAGAAAATACAGCTGAAGCACTCATGGTTACATAGTAGCAGTAATAGCAGAAAGACATCACCTCATGAACTTCCCTTGCCCATTGCTAGCTGTTAAATGGCTCAGCCACTATGCATATGTGTTTGCTGGATCAGACTTGGGAAGCCAGAATGTACACCATCCATTAACTGTCAGGCTCCCCTGTGTTAGATACCAGCCCCAAGGGAATAACTAAAACAAAGCAGAGCGAACCTAACAGAAAATGAAATGTGCTTGTGCACTTGCCTGTGAAGATGGGCATCCAGTTCAGTGGGTATAGTCCTGTGTTGCAAAGAACAGGGTAGTGGCATGGTTTCTTTTATGTGGGGAAGCAAACAAGAACATTTATATGTTGGTGCTGCTCTGATTCTGTGAAGTATAGTGAAAGATAAAAGTACACAAGGCAGAGCATGTGTCTCCTAGGCACAGTCATGCTGTGGAGAGAAGTAATTTATCCCTGCTGGGTACATCCATCATAATCCAGAGCCTGGAAATACCTGTTATTAGAGTGCATTCATTCCAGAGCTTATACTATGTATGTTTGCTATTTAAGTTGATTTGCTGCAATGATGGTGCCAATTAGCTTCTGAGATCCCTTCCTGTGATTCTGCATGTTCACCTATATAAAGGTAACAAACTAATATTGCAAACACAGGCAAGTGTGAAAGTTGCCCCTATATTTCATCATATCTTAGAATCTGAGCCAAAAGAAAGCAAGTTAGAAGAAAAATGGATCCTAAACTGTAGTTAATGTCTATCTCACCTGTAACCCCTGAAAATCCAGCACCTCACATCATGAAGATTAAGTTGAGATGTATTCAAAATTTAGCTAATCTTACCTGTTAATTATTTACAAGAAATCATTAGCAGTCTTTGACAGCTGAATGTTTCTAGTTGAGTGCTCTGTGGGAAACAAACAGGCTAATACTTTCTTCCTAGTTATAAGTTAAATTTGCAGAAAGGCAAGTCAATTTTATCCTTTATCTTTTTTTAAGTATATCTTGTTAAACGTTTTTTAACATAGCCTCAAATAAGTTCAAGTGTCGCCTTATGCTGGGAAAGAAAATAAAAAGACTGAAGACTGAAAATCAGCTTCTGTGACTTTGGATTCACTTATTTCAGGAAA
This sequence comes from Ceryle rudis, assembly GCA_033439905.1. Lineage (NCBI taxonomy): Eukaryota > Metazoa > Chordata > Aves > Coraciiformes > Cerylidae > Ceryle > Ceryle rudis. The sequence continues at coordinate 107,424 of JAAGNO010010030.1, read as the reverse complement.
TCAATGGTGGGTTTGTTTTTTTTTAATTAGGAAAATGTTAAGGTTTTGAAGCAGAAGGAGAAAAAAATAACTTTCATTGTCCATTAAAAAATAAAGGCAAATGAAAATTCCCACTTGTCCTTTTGCACAATGAAACATAGTAGTGGAGGGAAGCTTTAAGTGTAAGTAGTGATGTAAAGTGACTGATTAATTTGAGAAATTCTGAATTCATAGGTGCTATTAAGGCCCAAAGAGAAAGATGACATTGACTTCAGACAGGGAAGTGCTAAGGAGGGAAATGCTGATTCTTGGGAGTGGCCATTCCTTACAGCTCTGAATTTGCAGAGCTCAGGAGATGAGTAATCTGCAGAAAGGGGCCACTGTCAGCATAGGGAGTTACCAGTTGGGTATTATTCTCTGTAATGCACTGTTCTCTTGCCTGCTCAATGGAGATGCTCAGAGTATGTCAAAGATAAATCAATCAACAAAATAATTATCCTTATTTATCAGTTCCTAGAATTCAAAAGTACAGACAATCCTTTCGGATCCATGCTGGCCAGATGTCCAGGGATTGAAATGTCCAAATGACAGAAGTGTCCTACCAAAATGGTAATCTCTTGTGTTTTCTTTAATGTACGGTATTTCTTTAATGCTGACTCTGAGTAGAAGAAATATTTGTAATGCTAAGCTTTTGATAGCATGATTAATATTTTCAGGTTGACAGTGTAGAAGCATAGCCAATAGTTAAATAAATGACTGAAGCTCCCACATACATGCAATATTCTACCACAGCTTTTAACTAATCATTAAATAAAACAGAGCTAGCACATTGCTGTGAGCAAAATAATCTTTCTAACATGACTCTTAAACAACTCAGTAAATCACTCTTCAGTAATTTCTTTATCTAACTGGCTCAGTATCCTTGACAGATTCCCGATAGCCCTAAGAAATATTTGATCAGTGGGTTGCCTACGTGTATAATCTTTACTTATTTGCTACACTAGTTTATCTCATTTTTTCCTAACTGAAACTCCATTTTATTATTTCATTGTGAAACATTTTCTCCATGCAAAGGGTGAATTTATTAGCTCAGACTCTTTTAGCCCTCTGAAGGACTGAGTGTTCTGTAGTGATTATGTGACAAATTAGACAAGAGAAATACCTTTGCCTGGTACTGCATAGTGGCTAAATAGCTACACAGTACCAGAGCAGTCATGAAGCTCTGTCTTTAAAATAAAAATATTGTTTACACTCCCCTTTATACATTAAGGAGGAGGAGGAGCTGAGTGAGAGGTATGTGGGTTGCCCAGTTTGCAAGTCAGCATGACTGAAGCCTTTCTGGAGACAGCAAGTTTTTGAAAGAGCTGCCTAGATGCAAAGAGAAGTCCCTTGTGGCTAAACTTCACAAATGTGTCTAAGCAGGTTAACTCTTTAAGTAATGCAAGATTTCCAGCCACTACAGATACTACAGATCAAACAAAAGGACTAGGCTGTGGCTCTGTGCACACAGAGTGCATTGGACTTTACCCCTACAACTTTTTAATGGCAACATTCTAAGTCAATATGTTAAAGCAGCTACCCCAAGGCACATCTCCTGTGTGGCAGGAGAAAGGTTAATGTTGCATATAGTAGTTTCTATCTTCTGTCAGTACTTAGCAGTTTACTCTCACTAAAATTAAACAAAATCGGCATCCAATTAAAGGCCGAGGTTTCAGATTGCCTCTGGTATTGAATTTGTGTAAAAATTAAACAAAACTACACCATTAAATATAAATGGTGGTTGATATGTGGAGAGGAGGAAAATAATTTGCTGAAAGACTGTTAAAGGGTGAGATTACTCCAAAAAAAAAAAAAAAAAAAAAAAAAAGTTGTGTCATTTAAATAGTTTATTCTTAAAACTACAATATCTTCTCAAGCTGCTTTAGAGATCTAAATATAAAGTTGCACACACTAAATACAAAGATCTTTAAAGTATGCATGAATCCTAAAACTCAGATGACCAGAATAAGGAAATATGTGAATATCATAGAACATTTTCCCACACTTTTATGTCATTAAAAATAAACACTCCTAAAGTGCTATATTAGATTAGTGAAGTTAGAAAGTGATTAAGGACCCGGATTCATGGTTTTGGACATAATCTTATACTTCATAGATGTAGACAGGACAGTGCAAAATGTGCTGAAAGGGGACAGTATTGTGCAAAACTTACCCATAGTTTCAAGTAGAAAAACCTACATTTCTCCATTAATTAGAGTGCTGCCACTGTGAAGTTCTTAACAATATAAATATAAAAATAAATGGTAGCTAAACTTGCATACAGTTATTTACCTTTTTAAAATATAAGAGTATGGATGCTTAGGATTCAGTTAGCTCAAAATTACTCATTCACATCAGTTAGTAGAGCTTTTGACATGAAAAGTTGCTCCTGGACTAAGTGACTTAATATATTATCTGAAATAGGGTAATAACACAACCAAAAACTGAAAGTCAACTCTACTTCATTCTAATTGTAGTAATTTTATTTCTAAGGTTCTTTCGCTACCAAGAAAAAGAGGAGGTAATGTAAATCCTGAGCTTTTCTGAAAGGGACAATGACATAAATCAAGCTTAACTTTCCAAATGAGGTTATGGGACTTAGATTGTTTTTCTAGAGCTCCCATTGGGTAGATTTCAATGTTGCCATCATCTGTAGAACTCAACCCACAACAACATCAATGACATCAACAACAAAACAATTCTAAGAGAAATCCACAAAATAAATCATGGTCTCTGAAGTGCTTTCATTTTTTTTTTCAGTTAATTTCAAATCTTGTGGTATTTGCCCCTTTTTCTTAAGAGCTCTGCTTCAGACATCGTAGACTGTGTGTATACATGTTCACTCTAGGCTTTCTTCTTTATATTACTTCTTTTCTTTGAAGAATAATCTGGAAAACATGAGTTGTAAATGCTCATGAATGGAGTGTAGTTAGTATACCCTTAAATTAGTAAAAAGTTTTAAACAAAAAACAAGAGCCAGATCCAGATTTGGACTGTCATTACTACTTTTTTCACTATGGAGCAAACAAGAAAAAAATTATCCCTGTATTTTTAGAGTTGTACCCATTGGCTTAGTTTTCCAGGTGCAGATGTTGATCCCCATATGAAAGAATTAGCTGCATGTCTGCAGCCACTTCACATATCCAAGAGATGCTGTATTCACAAGAACTGTCAAATACAATTGCTTCTCAGGCTGCATCTTGTTGAGTCCAACATTTCCTGGTTGTAGAAAATGAACCACAAAGGCCAAGGCACAGGAAGGCTCGCAGGTTGATGGTGTCAGCAGAGTCTTAGGAAGTGCAAGTACATGAACAGAATGAGATAGCATGCCATGCTCATGCAGTCACCCCAAAGTTAGTGGGTTACCACCATCTTCTCCAGTGCTCTGTGCAAGGAAAGAATGGTGGTGACTATTCTCTGCAGCCACTTCAATGCTAATTTTCCTGTTCTTAATTTCATGTTGATCACCTTTCATAAAATATGAAAAATTAGTAAATCTTGAATGTGGATCCCTGCTATTATGTTTGGCAGTCACAGCAGTGAATTCTTCACAATGAAGTCGTTGAATAATAGTATTGTTTTAGTTGGAAAAGACCATTAAGATCATCAAGTCCAAACATTAACCCAATATTGCCAGGTGACCACTTAACAATAGCCCTCAGCACATCTTTTAAATACCTCAAGGGATACCCACTTGCCTGGGCAGCCTGTTCCAATGCTTTACAAGCCTTTTGGTGAAGAAATTTTTCCTAATATCCAACCCATACCTCCCCTTGTGCAACTCGAGACCACTTGTCTTGTCTTATCTCTTGTTACTTTGGAGAACAGACCAACGCCCACCTTGCTATAACCTCCTTTCATGTAGCTGTAGAAGACTGATAAGGTCTCCCCTGAGCCTCTTTTTCTCCAGGCTAAACAATCCCAGTTCCCTCAGGCACTTTGAAACAAACAAAAAAGAAGAAAAACAAAACAAACCAGAAAAAGGTTATTAATCATTTGACAAGTGTCATATCATTGCTTTAGTGCAGCTAAACCAAATTTGTTCCTAGTGATATGATATAGAAATACAGCTCTCAGCTTAAAGGCCCTATGGTATTGTAGGATGAAGCATACATAGAAAATACATACATAGAAATATTTATACATAGGAATGGTGTGTCCAGCAGGAGAAGGGAAGCTATCATGCCCCTCCACTTGGCATGTGGCCTCACCTCAAGTACTGTGTTCAGTTCTGGGCGCCTCACTATAAGAAAGACATTGAGTTGCTGAAGTGAGTTCAGAGAAGGGCAACCGAGATGGTGAAGGGACTGGAGAACAAGTCCTGTGATAAGAAGCTGAGGGAATTGGGATTGTTTCATTTGGAGAAGAGGAGGCTGAAGGCTCTCTTCAACTCCTTGAAAGACGGTTGTAGTGAGGTGGGTGAGGCCTCTTCTCTCAAGTAAATAACAATAGGACAAGAGGAAATGGTCTGACGTTTCACCTGGAGAGGTTTAGAATGGATATTAGGAAGAATTTATTTACTGAAAGAGTAGTCAGGTGCTGGAACGGGCTGCTTAGGGAGATGATGGGTCACCATCCCTGGAGGTATTAAAAAATTGTGTAGATGAGACACTTCAGAACATGCTCTAGTGTTGTGGGGTTTTAGTGGTTTGGGTTTTTTTTATTATTTTTTGGGTGGGTTTTTTGGTGTTGACAGTTGGATGTGATGATCTTAGAGGTCTTTTCCAACCATGACAATTCTGTGATTCTATGATTCTGTAAAAGTATTACCCACATTAATTTTTAGTATAATCATACTTTTTTTTGCAGAAAGTGCCCATTTCTAGACTATTCTGCCATAAAACACCTACATCTCCTAATGACATCTGATCTGTAATGTAATGTAGCTGTAATAATGTAGCTGTACCTCTCCTGGTGCTTACTTACTAAGATTCACTCTTATTTTTTATTTTGTTCTTAGTGTACATACCACACAATGTAGCCACTCCCATTTTGCCAGTTTCTACTGAAAATCATTGCCTCAAAAATTCTTAGTACTAGAAGTGCATCATGCTCTGAAGAACACAATGATGTTAAGTCTAGGTGGTTTAAATAGATATCACTATAGAGCTAAGAGAGCATAGTGATAAGACTCATAGTCATTTTTGGAGACCAAGCATCTCTTGCAGCGCTAAATATTCCAAGGAGGCTGCAGCATCCTCTTGGATGAGTTGGTTGACAGAGCACAGCATTTTTAATACAGCACCAGAAGCAAATACATTGACAAGGAAGTGCCAGACTCTGAGGAAATTATAATGTATATTACTCTGTTTATTGCAGCTAACCAAATACATGTGTAGTTGGAATTATAGTTTGTCAAAAAGATATACAAATCTGCACTTTCACGTTTTCAGCTATTTAAAACCAAGAAAATTGAGTGTCGTTTACTTTTCAACAGAAAATAAAGGAAATCTAAAGTTACGGGTATTTTTCATTAGCTCTCATATACAGTGGCTCTGCTAGAAACCATTATCTAGTACATTTCGCTTTCCAGATAAAACTTTCAAATGCTTACATTTCATTGCACGTTGGTTGATTGGATAATTTGAACATCAAAGGAACCTTTCATTTAATTTAAGCCATAAAGTTGTCTTTTGCTTTATTAACTTTTGATCAATAAACAAGCAATTTGGAAATGTAATCAGGAAATGCTTCCAATTGGCTGACAATGTATCAAAGCCAGTGCTTGAAGGCAAGAGCAAGCTGTAACAAGCAGTTTATTACCAGTAGCTGTTACTGACATTAGTCAAAACCAAGAAAGATAAAATGGAATAAGAAATGTAATGCTGGAAGAGCCTTGGGCGCTGTGTTCTCTTCTTCCTTTTGAAAACTGCAAGCCTGTCTTTGATATGATAACAAATATAAACTGTTTAAAAACACCAAATGCAGAAAAACTGAGACTAGCCTGTCATGGAGTTAATCCATTCTAGAGTGACATACAAATAGTGTAACATCCAGCGGATATATGTTATGGAAATATTTTGAATTGGATTTACATGTAGTGAGCAAATTGGAACTTTTGATTTTATGTGATACTGTAATGTGCATGTTCTCATATTAACTGAGTGTAATCCTATTTGAAGATAATGAGCTTTCAGTAGGCACTCCAGTCTGAAACTACATCAGAATGTTTTGATTTTGGCTGGAGAAGGTCCAAATGGACTTAGAAAAAATTGTCTACCTCAGTCTTGGAGGTACTCCTCACTTCTGCAAGGAATTTACATACTTTTTTGGCCAACACATCATCCATAAAACTAACAGAATGATGATCTTTTCCAGTTTGTTTTGACAATGTGATGTTTGTTTTGCTCTGTGTTGTCTATAGCCCAAAGCAGAACACTAGATAGGATTTCACCTCTGTTTTATTAGACATGTCCCTGAAAGCATCTTGTAGTTCTTTTGCAATTATCTGTACATATTTTTAACTCTATTAACAATAAATAAAAAGGAAAGAAAGGAAAATACATTTGACTGGAATTGATTTGAGAGGTGACTAATGAGCATAGATTAACAGATTTAATTTCCCTGTTCTACACTGAAACAAAGTCATAGAGCACAAAGGATGCAGGAAAAGAATAAAGAGAGAAAATGTTTTGGCTGCTTTTTTGAAAGTTCTGTGTGTTGGCACAACAGGCATGCTGAGCACATCACAAGATGTGCTGACACACAAGTCACGTATGTCATCAGCTAAAAGGGAGTAAGTAATATTACGTTAGAGGATTATTTTTCTGGTTCTTACAGTTAACTGTTTTACAGGTTTCAGAAAAGTAGCTACTCCATGTGGAACTATAACTGCAGATGTACACAAAGCATTAACAGGTCTTATTTTAATCTCATTAGTACATTCCAGTAATGTCTTAAAACTCTCTTTTCCCTGAGGCCTCAAAACCTGGAGATTGGTTACACTGATGGTGCATCAGCTGTGCTACCAGTCCTCCTTCAGCCAGGGATGGCAGTGCTGGTAGGTCAGTGCTTCAGACCTCACTGCTTGCCTGTTTAGCCTTCACATCCCCTGATATCCTTGCCCTTGACCAGTGCTATTATGGTTTTCCTTGAATTCCACTGTATTTGGCCCATGAACACCTTGAGTTGGAACCCCTGTTGAGTCCTGAGGAATGCCAAGTAAATATAACTATATAAGCTCCTATATAAGATGCAGTAATACTAATGGTCACTTGCTATAAGATGGAAGCATTAAAACTGGCATTTCCTTGCCAAAAATTGCAGAAAAGAGAAATTAAAATATCATGTTTGAGGAAATAAACCAATGTATATCCATGGGTGTTTATGGCATTATATCATCTTATGGCTGCTGAGATCCCATCTAGAGTTTCCAGTATTGTTCATGAAATATTTTTGAACCCAGAATGTCTAGTACTAACAGACAACCACCCACTGAAATCAGAAAGTAGTTCATGTGACAAGCATGCGTACATATCAGTACACCGAAGTCTCCATCAGAATTTGTCCTAAATCACATGCATTAAAATCATCATAGTGATACAGTGACATGAAGAGATGGGGTTTAGTGATTTCTCATTCATCAATCAAAGTTAAAGAGAAGGAGAAAATTTATCTCATTTACAGGTAATCATTATAACAAGATTTTGCCCATCAAAAAGAACTCTGAAAATTATCAGACTTTCCCACCAATCTAAAACTCCGAGGAAAACACTGCCATCACCCTGTTGACTATACCAAAGGTCATTTCAGTCTTCTCCTTAATCTTTACTAGTATTAAAAAAACCCAAACAAACCAACCCTAGGAAAAGAGCAACTACTGTTACAGGGATAACAAAAGAACTTGTACTTGAAAGAAGCAAGAGGAAAAAAGATTTATGTCTGTTCTTATCTAATTCCACTCAAAAAGTCTCCTGCTTCATTGCAGGGAGTCAGACACCAGAGTATGAACAGTTTTGTTACTAAAAAAAAAAAGTTTAGTATTCATGTTAATATGTTTAATGTTCTATGCACCAAGGAGAAAAAAAGAATATGTAAATAACAGATTACATTTTCCTGTGAAAAGGAGCAGCAAAAGTTTTCCTTAATTTTGAGTTAATTTTTTTTTCTTTTGTTTAATATGAAGTTAAATAGTTTTCTTTTTTGGTATATCTTTCCTTCTTTTCAGTGAAACTAGTTCAATTCATTCTGAACTTTTAAAAAATCCAACCTTTGAAACTCAGAAAAGTTAAACCATTTAAATATTTTATTTTTTTTTTAATCCTTGGAAATTCCTAAAAGTCTTCAGCATTTCTTTCAGCCATATTTTCTTCTTCTTCAAAACAGCTTTAAAAAAGTAAGTATAAATTATATCTAGAATTATGAAAATTAAAATGTACAATAATGTTACCTGATACTATCACCTGTGTTCTTTTTAATTATTTGATCTACGTAGTGTTTTAGAAAGAGAATAAAATGAATATAGGAAGACGGAACCAATATGATCTTGGCTCCACTACGGTAAGTTAACAAAAAAAGTGAGCATGGATATTACTGAAATACAGATAGAAATAAATGTTCCTTTTATGTGTCCTAGAAGATCATGTAATTTTATCCTCACCTACTTTCTGCATGCTTAATAGCATATCTAGGAGTGCAAGAATATGTTGTGAAATATAACACAGTTACGTTAATCTCATCTGCAAAAAAAAAAGGGGGGGGGCTAGTTCAGGGCAAGTTACTCTGTTTAAAATAGTGGACTCTCAGTGGACTCTGGGGCTACAATTCCATTCAGAATTCCCATATACAACAGCTTCCTCTACCCTTGTATTCACATATGCTTTTTTTAAAAAAAAGCTAGGTTTCATAAGTTTATAAGTAAAATGATTAATTAATCAAATGAGCCCTACTTAATATTCTCAAAAATTATGCTCAGTCATTCATCTGAACATAGATTGTCTAAATCCAGAACATTGAGAAAGATTCATCAATGCTTCCTGGCTAATCTTTTTATCAGTTGTGTCTGTTAAATCTTTGCCATGTTGTAATGAAAAGGTTTGAAAAGATCTTCATATGGCCTCTTCTGCTATAGTATCTGTAACAGTAATCTAAAATGCAGTCAAATAGTCTGGCCTCATCACAGAGTCCTAGAATCATAAAATCATTTAAGTTGAAAAAGACCATCAAGATATTCTTCTTGAATCACTGTCATATCTTGCAGTCTGTAGGTTTTGGATACATTGGGAAATCTTCAATGGCACTGAATACCTATGTGCCAAAGTATTAAGTACTCACACCAAAAATCTATCAAGTATTTTTTCTCTATTTATATGAGGACTTTCTTAGTGACATGATTTGGCTATTATTACAATACATCTGGTAGATATAAAAATAAAAGTGGCAGAAGTTTCCACTGAAGTAACATAAACACTCTACAGTTAATCAAAGGCTAGCTTAAACGACATATAGGAGCATCATTCAGGGGTGTATATAATAGTTTGCCATTCATATGTGTAAGTCTTTCATGGATAAGATACGAACGAGGATGAACTACAGACATCTAGTTGATTTAGAGTCATGCTATTGTCAAAGACAGATGACTGATGTTTAAATTTAGTAGACTACAGGTTAGTCCCAGTTTATGTATCTCATCAGTCAAAAATAATGCTTGAAAAATTATTACAGCTCAGTTATACAAGCAATTACTGTAATTGCACCACACAAGAAAGTATAAGGTGATACTGACAAAATTTGGGATGACAGAGTGCTATCATTCTTTATTTTGCCATCAATGTTACCATTGCTTATCCTGCCCATTTTGGCATCTGAGTTTGGTAGAAGTGAATTCCCATCTTATGACTGCATTTTTCTGGTAGAAGTGCAGGAACTATGTGAGCAGATTATGCTATGAGTACTAACCCAGGGCACACCCTCACTTTAGTTAAGTAGCTGGGTAAATACTGAAAACATCATAAAATAGCTTCTTTTTTTTCATGCACATAAAACTATGAACAAAGAAAGAAGGTTCAGTGAAGGTGTACAAAAAAGAACACAACCACCCAGAGTAGCCATTTCCAGTATGATAAAATTATGACAGTTCTTGCTCAGACCCACTCAGCTAAGTCTTAGTTTATGAGTTAGTCTGCAGCATCAGAATGCTCCCTAACAGAGGAAGCATTTCTATTATCTATCTAATCATCAGCATTGATTTTTAACAGATTATGTATGTAAAATACCCTTTAAATACATTTTTTAGAAGGGTGATTGCAATGCCTATCAATATTTCAATATCAAGTTTAATAACCACATCCATATTTACAATAGAAAATT
>JAAGNO010010030.1:77098-92098 GCA_033439905.1 Ceryle rudis | reverse complement strand
AAACAGCTAATTTCATCCTCCAGGCTATGTTTGTATACTTACATCCATTATGCTGCTTATAATGGGTCTTTCTAATCCTTCCAGAACCAAGACTCGTCTTTGGAAGTGCCCACAGCAGAGTCTTGTCAGAGGGCAGTCTTCCCAACAACCGTTTTCTTCTGCTCAATAGAATGGTCCTCTGTTTGAAAGACATTCCCCTGGATCCTGAAATTCCTCTCTGTTGCATTGGTGAACTCTTCTCTTCCTTTTAGCTGGCCACAAAGCATTTTCTTTGTAAAAAGACAAACTAGATTTCCTTTTTATACTTGTCTTTCATTTTTGGAGTTTTCATTAAGAAGTGCTTGGAGTAGGATTAGGTTTTATTTTACTTTTGTTGCTTCAGAACTTCAAAGCATGACCATCATTCTGCTTATCTATTTCCTATTTTATTATTCTGCTATAGTATTTTAATCAGAAAAACACCAAGCTTAATTTTTTAAATTCTAAAATACCATTTCTGGTTGTTGGAAGTGACAAGTATTTAAAATAGCACAAACAAATTCATTTTCTGGAGTTCCATCAGTGTGATTATTTTGAAGCTGTATTAAAAAAAAAAAAAAAGGCAAACATTTTGTACATAGTGGATTAAATTCTGATATTTATTAGATTCACTAATATCAGATGCCTTCAAGGCCTGTGATGTCACTTTGGTTTAGTCTGGTTGTACCTACACTGTATTTTCAAAGCTGTCTGTCCTGGTTTGAGTCAGAACGGTTCTGTTCTGTTGGAAAGGGGTTGATAGACAGCAATCTCTCATTTGTCTAGTGGCCAGCCCAGCCTCTAACCCTTGATACTGTTCTACAGCCATTGCTAAGACCAGACTTGTACAGGCAGAGAGATGAGCTCTGAAATGTGATTTCTCTTTTGCTGGAGCATGCTCAGTGTCTCAATAGCTAAGAAAGTGGCAGTCATCCCAATGGCTACAAGTCAACCAAGTAGGCAGAAAGTGGGAGGGCTGTTCAACGTGCCATTCTTGTGTTTGTCTTTCAACTGTTAAGATAAAAATCACGCTGGTGTATGTGCAGGTGGTCCTTCTTTATTTCTCAGACATTCTCTCAATAAATTTCCTGATAACTGCAGATTGTCAAGTTACTTCTTGTCGTATAAAATGCTGTGGGAAGAATGAGATTCTCTCGAGTGTCCCAGTGAATCTGATGGGACTGCAGCAGAGGAAGAGTTCATGCAGGCTTTTGCAGAGTGGAGAAGAAAAGATCAAGCAGAATTTTTGTTCTGTTAGCATCAAATGCAATTTAACCATTGATTTCAATGAGCTCTGAATTTCACCCCTCAGACTTTTGTGTACTTGTCAGTGTAAGTACAGTTTTCAATTAAATCAGTTAGATGCGTGTTTAGCAGGATCAGGGCTACTTCTTTAGAAAGCAATTGTAGTTGAAAACAATGTTCCCTTTCCTCTAACTCATTGATTCTTGATGGTATTAATGTATAGTTTGGCAACTTCACAGCTTGGAATCCTCCGTAGTATACTTTTTAGCTAAGAGAAAATGTCAACGATATCTGTACACCTGCTCGCTAATAGAGTATGACTGAAATCAGTGTCATGAACAGAGGGAGTTTTACTGGAGCTGACACCACCAGTTAATAGGTGGCCTAAGACCAGTTCATTCATTTTACATGGGTTGTTGAGTATGAACAGCATATGGACACATGGTATTCTTATATCTGAAACTACAATGTATTCATAAGCAATGTTCCCATACTGAAACTAATCTTCATGATTGGCATTTAATTTCAGGAAAATATATGTTGAGAAAAAGGTTTCACAGGGTTATCTTTAAACAATACACTTACTGTTTCCATTTCCTCCCCCTTTCAACAGGAGTTCTTTATCCAAATACCAGTGTTGGTAAAAGTAACGTAACACCTCCAAAATCAGTAGATCTCTCTTATTCACAGAAAAATGCTACTTCAAGAAAGTGTGAAATATAAATTTGCAATTTCTGCAATAATCATTTTGTCTCTAATGTAATTAACACTTCACACTGAACCAATAACATCAGTTAAATTTTTTATGTACAGTCCTTTTACATTCAATGTACATTTTACTGAAAGAAGAAAAAGAGATAAATAGGACGTTTTATCCAGTGTTTCCAAAATCTCTTAATTTTTTAACACAAATAGGCAATGTTTTACTTGGGTCAAAGTTTTATTTCTCTTGAAAGCTGTGGCTTGCTTATGTTGTTTTTTGTAGAGTACAGCTTAGAAGATCCAAGTCAAGAAGACCCAGAACTCCCTTTGATACTGGGAATACTTAACATACATACCAGAAAACAGATGCTACCAATGGCTTTGGGCAGAGTATTATGCCAGAGTACTACTCAAATTGGTGTCAAGAGGAATATTCTGTTTGGGAAGAGAGGGAAAATGATCTTATATTTAGCAAGGCTATTATAAAGACCCGTATGCAAAAAAAATCCTTGAAGTGGCTCAGATAAATATAACCAGAGATAGTCCTGAGCAAATGTTGTTTTTTAAGCTGGCAAGACCAACTGAGAGCATTCAGGGTAAGGAGAGATGGGGAGGGGATGTTAGACAGAATATTAAGAGTTCTTTGTCTCTTATTTACCATATAGGAATCCCTTTGAGGAACTGGTCTTCTTTCATACATGGCCACAGCTGCTGGGACAAGTTTGATGAAGAGATAATGCACCTCAAGTGCCTCTAGTTTCCTGGCCATTCCCTTATTAAAGATGAAAACTTTGGCAGGTTTCACAGCTCACATCAATACACAGGATACCTTTTAGTACACAGGTAGCCTACTAAACTGTGATTAGTTTCCCTGTATAGTATGTATTAATATATATGCTACCAGATAAAGCAACATTATCCTTTGGCTGTCTCTCCCCAAGACATTTTTTGTAGGCTCCTACCCACCCCACCATAACTATGAATAAATCAGTTTGTATTTCCTGTTGATCCTAGCCTGTTTAGGTGTCCTCTGCAGTCAACTGGTCTCTGCTTATCACACATGTGCTTCCAATACCCAGCTTCAACATACCCCTCCTATTTCCCTTAATGGCTGGTGCCTTCCTCTCATACAGGGGTTTCTTCCTGGGCTCCTGTTTCACAGTCTTCCCTCTTAGCCTTGAGGCCAACCTGGACAGGTAGAAAAGATGAGGTAAGGTACTTTTTACTTACCTGATTCATTGCACATCGTTATCAGGTAGGAAAGTCCAACTCAATCTGATATTTCTCCAGGAAAAAAAAATCAAGATAAAATCTTAGATGTGAATTGTCAAATTCACTCTGTCTGGATGGATGTCTGAGCTATAATAAGAAGTAGAAAATGTGTAGTCAGAACAATGAAGAAAACCACATTAGGCAAGAAATGAATAAGGTGCCAAGGGTTTTACATGAGGGCACGTCATAACCAGTGCTCAAAGTGCAATGGATGGGGATATTGAGTAATAGGAAGATAAGGATCTAAATACAGATATTTAACCTCTGAAGGCCTTCAAGGGGCTTGTTCTGTTGGAGCTAGATTATAGCTATATAAAACCTAGGCATAAATGAACTGAGGCACTGTGAGAGGGTTTTTCTTTTTCTTTATTTTTTTTAAGTCAAGTCATTTTTATGAATATCAGTTGAAAATGAAGTCAGTTCATCAGTAAGATAAAGAGAATAGAGTGGAATGAATGAGGTGGTCATCCTGGAAAGATTAGAAGAAAGCTGTAAGAGGTTAATTTCTTAAAACTGAGGTTATAGTCTTTAAGTGAGTAATTCCAAGGATCTTTATAAGAGGAAAAGTTTTTGCCTTCCTAGACTCGTGAGATGCAGCAGACATCCCAGGTATTAAACTAGTGGTTTAGCACAGAATTTTTTCTCTTCTCAAGAAGAAACATTAATCCAGAAATTTATTTGGATGCTAACAGCTCCAATTTTACAAGCATGAAAAATATGGGATGTACATCTTGCCACCCTTGTAGTTGTCTCTGCCCTTATTGCTTCATATTTCTCCATTGTAGAGGCTTACTCTATATTCAGTGCTCTTTCTTTTCTCAAAATAAAATTGCTTTGTAGTAAAATAACAGAAGTTAATCTAATTTTCTATTCAAAACTCTGGTTTTAACTATGGACCTGAGAAGTCTAAACATAAAAATGGTTTAAAAAAAGTACAAAGTAGTCTTTCTGTAAAAAATATAATACACCTATTGTTATTACTGAACATGGATATAAACTTGTTTTTTAATTCACAAGGCATATACTGCAGCCTCTCCGTGACAATGTTCCTATGTCAGTAGAAGTAAAAAGCAGGGGCATCATTTTCTTTATGGATAGCATAGTGGGGTTGGAAAACGAAGAGATTCCCTATCATTTTAAGCCTTGTGAATTCCCTTGTGCTTGTAGAGATTCTCCTGCTTTCTTTTAATTTATGCAAAGTGCTGTTAAACAAATCACTACATATGAAGATAAGATAGCACAATGCACTAATATATTTTTGTTGTGATTCTGAAAATTACAGAAAGTAATGGTATAGCTAATCTGTTATAATTTTTTAATTAAGTATCATTTGTAATTACAAATTCATATACCTAATTTAATATCTCTCATGCTGATACTCCCTTGTGTTTGAAACCAAAAAGCTGTATGGAATAATCTGCTTGGCACTACCCATACTCTATCTGCTGTGAGTTACATAATGATATTTTGATGTTGACTAATATGTACCTTGAGGAACATCACAAAATGCAAAGAGAGAGCACAAAAATTTAGCAGCTAAAACTAGCAAGTCAAAAATACATAAAAGAAGTTTTGTGCCATAAACTTCTTAAAGATCAAAATTGAAAAATGTGCTTCGTTCTGGTTTGTTTGGTATTTTTGGGTGTGGGTTTTTGTTTTTGTCTTTGTTTCTTTTTTCTTTAAAATAGGATATTTTAAATATTCAAGCATGGTTCCAAACTTAACTTCGGACCTACCTTTCAGAGCACAACAGAGTCTCTGAAGCAGAAAGATGGTCCAGTTCTCAGGCCTACTGAAGATTTAATAGTTGTTGCACTCCTGTTGTCCAGCCTTTCTGCTTTTCTAAGTTGGGATGGCTGAAGCAGAACTTTAGTGTTAGCAGATATGGAGTCACAAGGAGTGTGGGTTCTCTTGGACATCCAACACTAATGATTTTTTTGTGGAGTAGATCTGTGTTGCCTTTTCCGTATCTTGTTTAATGATACGTTGACTCCATCTGACATTGCAAGGTCCTTCCTACTTGAACAGCATCTTCATGTGGGATGGTCATAGATATAAAAATGTGATGACTTCTCCCAAATCTACAGTTTACAGGCCAGAAGAGACATGCCTCACAAAACACACATCGTATTTAGAAAAATATAAACAAAATTACCTCTAAACTAACTCAGAATAACTCTGTGCTCTATGTTGGGTTGAAGTGTCTAGGGGAGGGGGGAAGCGGTAAAGTATATTTAATCCTGAGAACCACCTGCATGCCCCACTGCCTGGAGAGTGCAGAGTAAGGCAGGAGACTCACCTGGAGAGTCTACGCAATGTGGACACCTTTGCAGCTTGCTGACAGTGGCAGATGCATGTTTAGTCATTAAAGGTGACAGAAGAAATGTGATTTGTGGCAGAAGAAATGTGAGAAGAAACTATGCCACCATGCCACCACCACTGTGTGTTGGTAGATATGGGCAAAAGCCTGCTCTCCCTTCTCCCACTCCACCCTGCAACAGGATACTGGGGGCAAGGAGTAAAAATTACTTTATTTATTTTCATTGTCCTCGTGATGCAGACCTGAGTTTTCATAAGTTCCTTTCCTCTATTTTTTTTTTTGTCCAATTAAAAACACAGCATGTGAAAATAAAATATCTTTGCTATTTTTATGTTAGGTTTTTTTTCTGAAGAAAAACAATACCAATTTCCACCTCAAAATTAAATTTTGACTTCCCTCACAGAAGAAAGGTAAGGTCTATAAAAATGGTCTTTGTAGTAGAAATAATCCTTTTCTCCCTAGTACAGTGGAGCTATAATGTTAATGGATTTATTTTCTCACGTTGTTTTGAATTCTTAACTACCAGACTTACAGAAATACACGCAATATACAGAATTTCTGATATCAAAAAGTACTGCTCAGTTTTTATTAGATATTTTACACCTTCCAAGCTGTTTGCTTTGGTATTTGAATTCCATTTTTGGAGCTTGTATGTCAAAACCTGTTGCAACTAACAGTTTACCAGTCTAGTTTTGATTTTAGCATCACAATTATCTGTTGAGAGCCTGATCTGGTAAAAGAGATGTTGACATATTTACAATGTTTCAGCTTGAGGGACTGAAATACAATTACAAAAAACTACTGTGTGAAAAGAGATTGTTTGTGAGTTGTGGTGGAGTTTTTTTTTTTTTTTTTTTTCATTTTAGCTCATTTTAAGGAGCCAAGCATGTACAAGCAAATAGAAGCATAATTTGAATAATGGTTTGGTGTCTTGGTAACTGTCTCAATGAGCAGCTGTGAATTTTGAAATGTAAGCACTATGAAGATGAGCATGTGTTTTGCTGGTGATACTTTAAGGGAACTGATTTAGGTTTGTGAGGCTTTTTTTGCCCAGCTGTATGTAAACATTGACCAAATGACATAATTTTTCTTCATTTTCTGCCCATATCTGCTATCTTTAGGAAGAATTTAAATGCCATAAAATCCAACCCTGACTTAATTTCTCCCTCTCCCAGTATTCTCATCTCCCTTGGCTGCCCCTCTGCTTCCTTAGCATTCCTCTCATCCCACCATGGACTTCACAACCTTCTGCACCTCTTGTCCCTGTCACTGTGTTCAGTTTCATGTAGTTTCTAAGCAAGGCAATCCTTGGCTTTCAATGTTCACTGAGGAGTCTGTAGTCACAATGTAAGAGGGAGCTCCGAGTGGGGAGAAAGGACGAATGAAGAGACAGTTTGGAAATGGACAGGAGACAGAAGAAGGGATGTTTGACTTCTACTGGGAGAAAAAGAGAGACCACTAAGAGCACCCTGACAGCCTTCACATGCCTCTGATTTAATCCAAACTACTATACTTGAGAAAAGAAGGCCTTTTACATTTCCAGGAGGGAGGAAAAAAAAAAAAAAGAAAAAGTAAGCTCATTTGTGTCGTGTTTATTAGCCAAAAAGCAAACAATATGTTAGAAAAGTATAGATATGATTATTCAATAGAAATTTGAGGAAATTATCCTAGCACAGTCCAAGAGACTAATGAGTCCATATTAAGAAAACTGCACAGTGCAGGTCACCCTATTATAAAACAGGATATTACAGAAATGGAGAAGGTACAGCTAAGGGCAAGCAGAGTGCCACAGCAATACAATGATCTTAGTTATTTAGAAAGGTTAGAGAAACAAGATCCATAGGCTAGGGAAAGGATTAAGAGAGGGCCTCAGTGAAGTCTGTCAGGGTATTTTCTTGCAATAGGTATAACAGCTTTGAAGACAATATCTGCAAGAGGATATTTGAACTTCTATCACTACAAGCATAAGGTACAAACCTGAGTAGGGGCACTGTCATTTAGATTCATTGGTTTGCTCAATATGTAGTAAATAATACATAGAGTATAAGTAATGAGAAAATGTATTTAAGTGGTTTAAAATACAGAGCCAATTAAATGAACACGGGTTTTCCCATATGTTTTATAACATCACTTATAAATATTTTTTTAAAACCTATGTGATCTTATATTTAACCAATCTCACAATCAAATCTGGCTTTAGGATAGGCAAAAAAATGAGATGGCAAATGTTACATAAACAAAGAGAAGAGTTAAGCAGGCAGGCTTTGTGATGGTGTTTGTGTAATTCAGCTCTTTCCAAAATAATAATACTATCCATCTTTAAAAAAATACTGTAGCAGACAATGGAATACTGCACAAACATTACATATCAATACAGGTTTAGTTGTAAACAACCTGTAGTACTGAGTCAACAATCAAAAGATCAAGCCTGCCACATTGCTCCTTTGTCAGTCACAAAAGGGTATTTCATTCAGTAAATGTACTGCTAGTTTAATGCATTACAACAGTTGGGACTTTTATGAATGTAAAAACCTTCATGAGAATATTGATTAGTCCAGATTATTTTTGACGTCATTTAGAACTGCAATTAGTACTCATAGCAGGCTTTTAATCCATACTTTATAAAAACATCTGTACTTTGGAGCAATGGCAGTCTGCACTGAATGGAGAGTATCCATCAAAGACCTAGAAATGTAATCCTAGAAATGCAGTGTCAGTCCAAAGCAAAAGAATATCCAGTAAATTATTTCAACATTCCCTTTTCACCAAGCGAGCTACATTCTCTGCTAGATTCCTGATAATTAGTCTCATCTATTTGTAATAGATGATATAGATAATAGAATAGGAACTAAGTATGACCTCTGGTGTGGAGAGAATATATTTGTATCTTTAAATTTGTAAAACTTTACTAATATCATTACATACAAAATGCTTAGTTTATAAAATAAGTTTTAAAAGAGTGAATGAAATAGAATTGCTTTTAGAGAAAAACATTAGAGTAACTCATCTATTTAGATGTTTCTGCAATGACTGGCAGGGGAAAAAAACCCAAAACTAAACCAAAAAATTAAAAAGAATTATCATTGTGTGCTTGGAAATGAGGTACCAGAAGGGTGTGGAAGTAGGTCTGAATAAGAGAGAACTCATATGTTTGGGGAGAAAAAGTGATCACTTAAGAATCCATGGTGTGCATCTGAAAATCCCATTAGAGATTGTCAAGCTGCATTGGTCAGACAAAAAGAATATGAAATGGGACCAATTAATACTGATGCTATTGAGTGCATGGCAATAGCTTCTAGTTCCTGATTTACAGAGTAGAATACAATTGAGTGGATATGGTTTTGATACATATGCATTTGTGGCTATAAGTCATATTTTGTATAAAGAGACATGGCAACTAGAAAGTAGTGACTATAGCCCTTGATTAACAGTCCAGAGTCTGCGATCATTGCTGGTTCTGCCACTGATCTTTCTGATGACCTTGACAAGATCACTTATTTTTGTAATTATTTCAGGTATTGAGTTTTGCTCTAACATGTTATATCACCATATCTATATGTGTTGATTTCAAGCCTTTACAGTCTTCTGGAAAACGGCTTTTTCACTGTGTTTGTAGTCTGAAGCAGAATGAGTCTGTGATCTTCTCAAGGGAGAATTTAAATACCTTAACATCATGCAAGGAGCAGAAGGACCACGGCATAGAAAGGGAGAAAATCAATGGGTTTGGGCGATCAAGTTGTTTCTAATACAGAGTTTCCTTGTATTGAAATAGCTCCCAATATGATCCAAAATCTGATCTATTTGCTCAGCGTGTTTCCATGTTTTTGAAACAATTTATTTGTGACAGTTACGCATTTTTATAGATTAGGAGCAGAGAGCTTTAACTTTTTTTTTCTTTTTTTTTTCTAAACACTGAATGTTATGTCTTTAGTACTACTAAAAACTGATGTTCTTGGCCCTTGATTAAAGAGGAGATAGTATTCTACTTAAATAGAAGAAGCTCTGATCTTCAGAGATGTGGAATTTTCTGCCAGAAACATGGTTCAGAGGATTTTATCCTTAGGCATCAGCAAAAAAAAACCAAAAAAAAAGTGTCAGTCCTCTTCCAGTCTGATTGGACCCTTCCCCACAGCCTTCATTCTCCACTGTGGTCGAGCACTTGGTCAGTGGTTGAAATGACCACTCTGCAGATCTCAAGGGGCCATTCAGCCAAAGATTATAGAGCCACAGGCACTGTCTTCATTTGTACAATAAGTCCATTGTACAGTCATTTATGTTGTTATACTATAGAGTAGGGAAGTGTTAGCTAAATAGCAGTCTTTGTGACAGATAAGGTGCCAAAACTAGTCCAATGGCTTCTGATGATTTTTGGCCACTGAATTCTCCCAGGCAGCCATCCCACCAGGATCTGTGCCACCATAGTTAGGGGGCCGTCTGTCTAGGGCAGACTGCCTATTTTGCAGTAGATTGCTCTCATGCCTGCATGGGTACTGACATGCAAAATTATTATGGGGTACCACCCCAGCATGGGAGAACTGCAGGCTGTAGCACTATAGCTTGGTAACTGTGGTTAAACCATATCACTTCCAAAGGGGTTAGTTTTAATAGCAGTTAAAGAGCCTTTTACTGTGGCAACATACCCAGTTTCTTTCTTTTATCCTCTCTTTTGGTGGGGCTAGTGGTTTAGGAGGAGAGTTGCATCTAGACTTTCATTTATTAGCCAATAAAGTATTTTCCTACAGACTGTAGTAAGATTGTTCAGGGAGAGCAAGCCAAACAGAATAAAAACCAGAGTGCAAGCAGTGTTGTCCCAAAAGGCTTTTCCCTGTATTTATAGCTTCTTCTGTTGACTCATCAGTAAAATACAACAAAAGAGCATTTTGTTCTTGACTTATTAATAGAGAAGAAAAAGGGATTTATATGCTATCTGGTTAAAAAAAAAAAAAATGTTCTTTATCAGCCACCAGCAACTTTTAAATTCTCTACTGAGAAATAGTGTAGTAGGCTGAATTTATCTCTGTTATTCAACACTAGAAGTAGCCTAGGAGAGCCTAGAAGCAGTTAGGTTATGTGAAAGACTAATTTTTGCATTAGCTGGTCTCAGGTGATGATCAGACAGATAGTCTACAAGCACTTTGGTAAAGAAAAATGAAACTCTGATGACTATATGATCAGACATCGTGCTCTTTCTGCTTGGCTAGTTAACATCCCATTTTCAGTGCATAAATTCTACATCATACCCTTTAAAATGCACTCAAAAGCATGTAACATTCACTCTTCCTTTTTTCCCTCATGTTTATGGGCAATCTTGTTGATTCTAAACAGTTTCTTCCAGCTGAAGTGAAACAAGATCAGTTTAGAAGAGTGCAAAATGCAATGTGGTTCCAGTGGTTCATCACAGAAGTGTTTTATAACTCACTCGTGACCAGAGCTGTCTGTGTTGGATTCTGCCATCAGCATGAACCTATGTTTTGCATGCACATTTTATAGCACAGGTTTTGAAGCTCAGATTCAGGGTTTTGGTATCTCATTAAGTTTCTTGTGTGCACGTGAAAGACCATTTATGCTCCCAACAGGTGGTCCTTGTTTTTCTGAATGGGTAACTCAGCTGAACAACAGCAATAAAAAGCCAAACCACATAATCTTGTAATCCTAACCTCCAAACAGATACACCATATTATTTTCAAATTTAATGCTCTTATAAATGAGGCTGTAAGTCTTGCAATATCAAAGAAAACAACAGCATGAGTCCCCAGGCCTTGGAGAGGGGTCACCTGCATTGGCATGCACGTGCTTTTTTAGCCTTCCTGGCCAGCTAATTGGGTCCAGACTGGAAAATGTCTGTCTGTAAGGTGCCATTCTCCACTTCTTGCACATTTAATGAAGGAGGACATTTAATTTCAAATAGTTTTTCTTTTGACTTTTAACTTTCTTTTCTGAGCAAAATTAAGCAACCAAAAAGTTAAAAATGTGATGAGCAAGAGATAGCTATGAAAAACAGTCAAAAACTGAAACACTAATACAATAAATAATATCATAAATAAAATGAAGCTGTGTAATCCAAAGACAATGAACCATAAGTAAAAATTAAAACAACCTCTACTTTATCACCACTTCATGAATTTTCTCTCCTGGTGTAGATATCTCACATGCATGTGAATGTATCTTCAACCTTTGTAATTATACAGTCCTGATTCACTCCAGCTTGAAGATCTAGATCATGGTCTTCTTAATTCTCTGTTCACTATTTTTTTTCCTGTATAGAAGGATAGTATACTAATTATGTTGGATGCAAAGAGGTGAAAAATGACATGCAGCCCTTGCCCGCTCACTCCGTCGTGCTTACATTTTGCTTATCGTGCTCTTCTGTATCTATTTTCCTATCCTTTGGGCTGATTAACTGAAAAAGAGTGGATGAACAAAAATGCATCTGACTTATTTATTGATTTTTTTCAAGCAGGAAATATATTGGTGATAGAATTTGTTTGAACAAAAGGGAAAAGAGCTGGTATGATCTTGTTGCACTAAGGAAAAGTTGGGTATGCTAACGATTAGGAGGTGCTGATTAGAGTCATACTTTTATTTCACACAAAGTTGTGTGAACCTTTCATAACAAAACTTGTAAGAAAGTAGAATTCACCTCATTTATGCAGTTGTTTATTAAAGGGAAACAGTCAGCAGTTTGCCTAAGTCAAACTAACTTTCAGCACATCTCATGGCCTTGCCAGGCAGGGCAGGTTTCTTTGGAATTACATCTTCCTCCTCTTCAACCTCACACCAGTCTCTGCCACCAGCCTGACTGCTGAACATTACAGTATGTACCTATGGATATATGCATCTTTAGACTAAGCAGTCTGAATGTTGCTCAGGTCTCCATCAGCCCCCTGGGGTACACGTCGATGACTTGGTAAATGGCCTTTAGCAGTCATCAGAAGGCTGAGCTGATCGGTAGCTCTGGAACAGCTAGGGAGGAAAAGTATCAAAGTAATTCAAGGAAATAAACCTTTGAGTTGCTGAGGGAAATGGAAGGCCATTCACATTCAGAAAGTATCTGACAAAGGTGGGCTTTTGAAATAGCTCTTTTTGGCATACAGAGTAAAATTGCCATCTCAGCTCTACTTTGTCCTCACTTTGTGCCTGCTCAAGCTGAGTTTGTTTTTGTAATGGCAGGGAAAGGCTTTTCAGAAGCCGATATGAGAGTTAGCTGGAGTAGCTGAGGCAAGGAATTCCTCTCCTTGAGCTTAAGCGGGCAACTGGTTCATTAATGGGGATTTTAGATTAAATGTGTGGCTCTGCATTCTTGTTTATGCTGTGTTGAAGATCCTGTTAATGCTTCTGTTGGTGGATAATTTCATTTCACAAAGTGCTGCAGATTCATCTTTATGTATGAATTTACAAGTACAGAGTGGGAAGCATAAAAAAATAATACAGAACTGAACATGCAGAGTCACAGTACACAAATTAGAACATTCAGCAGTTCAAAAATGCCAGGATAGGTAATTTTAATTTCTCTTAGTAACTCGGTATTTGTAAAGCTTTAGCATTTGTCCATGACAATAAACATCAGGACATTAAAGTCACAGAAAACAGATTAAACTTCGTTTCAAAAACTTGGTTGCATGAGAAAGGAGAATATATTGCTTATCTTAGCCAGTATTCTTGTGACTATGTAACCTGTTGACAACATCTAAATTTTCTATTCCAACATTTGCTGTGGTTGAGTAAAATGGAGTCTTCCTCTAATACCCATCTATGGGCTAAATTAGCATTTGTATAAAAGGTCAGAGTGAAATGCTGCTGCACCTAAATCCTTGGTAACACCCAACAAGTTTTAAGAGATACTGGTTACTGTGGTTTTATAAGTCACTTTATGCTCTCTCTAGTTTTTGGAATACACTGTAATTCTCGGGAACTTACCTGATACCTGAAGAAAAAAGGCATAATGAAAACATAAAAAGTTGTGGGGTTTTTTTTGTTTTGTTTTGGTTTGGTTTTTTTTTTTAATTTATTTAAATTTGGGGATTCCACAATTTCTTCCCTGAAACATTTTCATGAATATGATGATATCATCTGAAGAAGCAGCAGAGCAAAATTCACAGTGTGATTAGTTTATTTTTATTTTTATTTTTTTTTAGGTTCTCAGATAAATGAAATTTCTTCAGGTTCATTGTCTTAATTAATTGATCCTTTTGAGTTTACTCATCTTCAAATGCCACTTCTGATTTCTCCATCCTATAGCTGCTGCTTGGTCTTGGAGATCTGGCTTTCCTTCTCTGATGGACTTTATAGCTTTCTTCTACTATTTGAAATGTTTCAATCTGCTGTCTCTTCGCATCTGATTAATTTAACAAGTATCTCACCTCCTGAAAGGGGGAGGAGAGATATGCTGGTTCATATCCATTCTAAATTAATGGTTCAACTAGGCATGCTGGTTTACAATAATTACTAGAAATCAATAAATCAATACACATTGGGATATCTGTGCTCCACATTCCAGTAATCAATAAGATAACGTTATTATTTCTTACCTTAAATAACATAGAAGTTGAATTAAATTCTGAAAGGATTACTACAGATTTCAAGTAAGAGGTATCCACTTATCAACAACAAAAAACCTTATATTAAGTTGTCTGTCAAGCATAAGAATTACCTTACAGTGGAACTTGGAGTGGCTTCTTAAATCTTACCAGATTTCAGGAGTCACTTTCTACTTCATATATAAAAACTGTTGGTTTTTTTCCCACATCTGAGCACGTATTTAAATGAATGACATGAAGCCAAATGGAAGGTACAAGCTGGTGACTGGAGAACCATTAGCACTGCCCACGGACTCTAGCTTGGTCTGAGGGATGCCCTGCATTCAGCGGTTATAAATACCAGCATTGAATCTCATAGCTACTGTGTGTTTGACTGATATAGATGTTTACCTGTAGGTTATGAATTGTGAGCTTAGAGGTAATAATACAGTAATAAAATACGCTTCCTTCACTTGGGTTATTACTAACCTCAGAAAATAAAAAATAGGATAAAAATGTATGTATGACATAAATATTTCAGTGCCTGCCCTATATTCTTCTATAATAAACAAGAAACAATCCTAAAATAAAGACCACAGATCTGGCTCTTATGTGAAGTACATGTTTCCCCTCTACACTGTGCTGGATCTAACTGTTCACTGTAGAGGAGAGAAGAAATACGACAAAAGGAATCAACAGAAAGACCTTGAAAATCTTAATCTATTTTTCCTTTCTCGGTACAAGATTTCTTTAAAGACAGGAAGGATGCTACTGAAATACAAAGTGAACCATAAAGCTAGGCAGTGTTGCTTGATCTTGTTTTGATTCAGATCCATGCAAAACAAATTATTATAAAGCTACTTTTATATATATATACACATAGAGATAATTATTAATGCTTACTGTATTAAAAATATATATAATCTT
>JAAGNO010010030.1:37923-42923 GCA_033439905.1 Ceryle rudis | reverse complement strand
GGCAGTGTGAAACGCTGAACTCTGCCACCGAGTCGGCATCGACACTGCACTGGGTCTCATTACAACTGATGGACCTTACTTCACTAGCAGTCAGACAAAGCAAAAAATGGCATAATTGGTCACACAGCAAGCTAAATCTTCACTTGGACTGTTACATTACAGCCTGGCCTTTGTAAATGGTAAACAGTTTGTAAGCAGCCCTTAAACTGCCTTTAGATAACATCACGATACTGATTCCTGTACTTTTTCCTAACATGCGTTTTCTGATCATATGCCATGCAAATATTTCTAGTTTCAGAGAAATAACCAAATGTAAAAAAACCCAATCAAAACTAGATTGTCTGAAATATGTAACTTGTTGATAAAAGTATAATGTAAAAGAGGAAAATGTATCTTGCAACATGAAAATAACAATTTTTTTACAAATGCTAGTTTGCAAGAAGAAATGGTTGAAATTGTAGTCTAGTGATATGGCTTTGGATATCTACAACATGATTACAACATTAACTGCAACAAGAATCACTTGGTGTATAATGCTGCCATATTCTAGAGAGTTTTGTAATACTTTCTTGCATTAATTCAAGTCCAGAGTTACACCTGTAGACTGAGATTGAACTAAGGAAGACAACTTGTAAGTAATTTTAAGAGGAGGAAATTAACTGTATTACTGCAGATATTTTGGATATGTTGGATATAATTTGTCAGTGTGTCTTTATTTAAAGGACATTTGAGGCAAGGGGTGGGAAAAAGGTTTCTTCTTAGGCTTCATATTATGTGTGTGACACGTAATACAATGCTATTTGCCATGACATAAATTTCTAACAAACAAATTCAGCTAACTCTATCCCTTGCCGCATCCCTTGGGCTCCTCTGAATGTTCCCAGGAGGGAAGTCTTGAGAAATGCCTTCCTACAAATCCTGTGCAGGAGCGAGGGGACAGTGTGGTGTAAGTGTCCCGCACAGTCATTGTTGGCTGCAGAGGTTTATGCCCAGCCTCGGTAGCCTGGAAAGTGTAGTCTCGGTATTGGGAGACCCTGGGGTACTAGGTACTTCTTGCACAAGCTGGAGGGAGCATTCACATACATGCAGTGACCTCTAATGGTTAGAGCCTGAACAGGGCAACCAAATCCTGCGGTTTCAGCCACGGGACACCCTGGGGACCTCCCTGAGTGGGTCTGACATTACACCTTCGGCTCACAGAAAAATACCCACCAGAAGGCTGGGAGTTATTCTGGGTGTAGATATGATCTGCTACTCCTTTGTCCTGCAGGACAGCATAGACAAGCATCAAGTGAGAAGGGGAAGAAGGAAGAGGAGTCCTGGCCCAGCATTTCAAGACCTGAAGATGGCTTGGATCCAGTCTTTGCATCAGGGACCACATTTTTCATTTGCAATGAATGGCATTAGGGTCTCAGTTCAAGCAAAATACTGTAGATAATGCTGATGTTAGATATTATTGCATAATTTATAATGTGAAAAATGTTTAAGTAGAAAACACCTGCCTGTTCATGAGTATCAACAAATTTCATCCAAGAAATGTAGGGCAAGTGTTTTCAATTTAGTTTAGCTTAATAGTAACTAAGTAATAGGATAATATATCCACGGAACAAACCTGTATTTCTAACTGCTGAACCACTTGCATTTGCACCCGACACTGAGCAGTACTTCTGTCATCCAATGCATGTTCATTGTTAAGGTGCCTAGAGAAGAAAAAGAACACTAGTAAGACAATGTTAAGATGAGGAAAAATTCTTTTTGAGCCCATTTTTCTCTCTCATGCATATGAGTTCATATAGTTTCAGTGGGAGTTATGCAAAAAGACCTATTCAGAGCATGTCTTAGATACAACAATAGAAAGTTACAGAAGTGATCATTTCATTCAGTTCTACAAACTTTCTCAATATTGACTGTCAGATACCCAGTTCCTATCTCCCAGTTTACATAGGCCATATAAAGGCCAGTGTAAGCGGTTATCAATATTTAGTAAAATGACTGAACTGATCTCACCTTACAAATGATTCTTCAAAAGATGTAATTACTTTTGGGCTGCTTGAACTACTGTGAATTAATGTAGACTGTTAAGACTTCTGTATCTGCTTTTCTTTAATCATTGAGCAAAATCACCAACAGAACATCCATCCCCATATCTCCTAAACAGAGCTGTAAGGGAACATCACTGATTTTCACTGCAGCTTCCAGAAGTAGCCTCTGAAGATGATGGCAGGGATAGGGTCCCCAGTCTAAGGAAGAGTGTGCAAGATAAAGGCAGGGGAAGGAACAGCTACACAGCTTACACATGTAGCAAGTCTGGAAGGGATGGAGGCTATGTATGCCAGCTTAGCAAAACAAAACCACACTCTGCAACACGCAAAGAGGACCTCAGCGAGTGGCTGTTCATAACTACAGCCCAGACACGAGTGGATGTCCTCCATACATTTCAACTGACTACAACTTTAAAAAGCTCTTTTAATGCTGTTTTTTGATGGATAGTGGTTTCAGTTTATTCTCCCTCTCTTCCAGGATCAAAGAAGTCCCTTTTGGAGCTTTTAATAGTGGGCTTGCTGCTCCACTGAGAAAATAATATAAGGATCAGGCTAAAGAAGAAATGTGAGCAAAGCAGTTTTGCTTTTGAATGTGGACTTACTGGCTATCTCCACTATAGGGACAAGGGATAAGCTTTGCAGGGACTAGAGTCACAGATTGTCTCAGCTGCAAGAAGTTACCTACACCACAGAGGAAATTTATCTTCTCCTTTTTATTTTTTAGTAGAATTAATCAGCGAATTATAGTTATTTGACTGGTAACCTATGCAGAAAATGTGTTTGTCAGAAACAGTGGAAAAATAAAGGAGGCTACATCTCAATTTTACTAAAATTTGTCTCTTATTTAAGTCATGACTTCACAGTTTTAGGATGAAATGATAGGGTGTACAGGTAAGCAAAATAAAACACGGCATGGCTGGGGAAGAGATGTTAGTAATTATGAAATATTTTGTTCATTCTTTTAGTATAATTTTTTTTAGGAGTATATAAGTAACTTGCTTGGTATTTTATGTTAACTTCAAGCATTACCAAGGACACCGCATTTCTTTTATCTGAGTCACAAACCCTACAATTTATTCATTTTCAAAGGAACTGACTTCATTCCCCCCATTGGTGTAAAAATGCACAGTCAGTTTGAAAACCAGGTAATTGCTCAGAACGGACCATTCACTTGTTTTCTGAAATTTTGATTCAGAAGAGTTTTTACTCCCTCAATTACACATGATAGTGTGTGGTCTGTTAATGTAATCGCTTAATGTTTTCAGTTAATTGGGTACAAAATTGCTAGAAAAAAGACTGGAGATGGATTTTACCTCTGCCTCATCACTGCTATCACCAGCACACACCGCTGTGTTTCCACATGCATGTAGGCATATAGGTATCGTGTGTAACACATGACAACAAGCAATGGTATATGTAAGTATAAAAGATTTGCTGGTGCAAGTCTGAGGTTACTGCCAACTCATGATTATTTATTAGTTATTACAACACCGTATGTTTGCCTAACACCTTACGGAATAGATAAAGACACAGCCCTTGCCCTGAGGAACTTTAAATGTAACAGCAGTATGCAGTCTAGGAGAAGAAAGTCCAGAATAATGTGATTTTGGTATGATTATACAGTAACTTGGGAGACTGTTGCACGTTTCTTGAGAGTTAACACAGTAATCTTTGGAAACTTATGAGATACACGCATCTCTTGTGTCGTACTTTCACATCACGTGGTTACTTGTGCTGTGCATTTTGGAGAAAAACTATTTTACGAAAACATTAAGAGTGTAAAAATTGTTTTAAGAATTATTTTTTCTGATCTTTCTTGCTTGTGAAGCAGGCTTGCTTGATTTATCATGCATGTAAAGGCTATGTAAGGAAAGAAAAACTAGGTCTAATGCATTTTTAAAAACCTCTAAAATAACTTTTCTCTGTATAAAGTTTTAGGGTCCAATATACTGCAATCTGCCAAGACAGACTTACATTCTTTTCTCGAGAAGGCTGGGAATCATTCCAAAGGTTTGTTATGTTGTTTGTTTTTTTTGCTTGTCATGTCTTTAAAGTTATGTACAAGTTGTGCTGGTCAATTTTCATACTTCATCAGCATAGTCCTAATCTTTTATCTTGTCTGCATCCTTTACTAATCCCACATTAACTTCATTTATAATTGAGAAAAAAGAGATATATTTTTTTTTAAGGGCAGAAAAAGTCTTGAGAGGACTAGACTGTTTCTGAAGAGCTGAGATAGTGGTTCGAAAGTGTCAAGCAGACTGTGCAATATACATGGAGCTTATTTCATTATTTCGCTATTTATTCACTTGTTGAAAGAAAACAGGATATTCTCCTCATTATATTTACAACATATTAGAAAGTCAGGAGGCAAATTATGAACTACACACAGTATTATAAAGCAGATTGGCATGAATGTATTCTTGATAACTGAACAATATAAACAGTACAGCATATTCTAAAAGAGGTAGACAGGTGATGATATATTATAGGAACACCCTGGAATAAATATTGCGGTAGTTCAAAATGTACTTCTTTTTTTTTTTTATTTTTTTTTTTTTCCAAACATATTTGGAGTACGCAAAGCAAAAGATAAATACATCATTAGAGGAAAGAAGAGAGATAGTTTCAAGAAAAATTCTAGTGGACTTTTACCCATATCAGTTAAACTCTATATAACTTGATGCTCTTGTTAGTCTCTCTCAAAAGCATCCCAGGACTAAAATAGCAAAGTCAGGATGAGGTGCATTGGCAGAGTTACGTGGAGGAATATACACAGAACATGTCTGCACTATGCTCAGTTCCAGACAGAACTATTACAAGCTTCCCTTTAATGAGCACTAAAATTCAGCCAAATGTTTTTAAAAGGAGAACATATGTTCCTAAAACACGATTGGTTTATGTTCTAAAATTCAAACAAAAATTCTTTGAAAAAATCTGAAAAAAAAAAAAATTACT
>JAAGNO010010030.1:25423-35423 GCA_033439905.1 Ceryle rudis | reverse complement strand
AGAGGAAGGAAACACCAAACACAGCAAGTTTTATATGGCACTAATTATATTTCATTAAGTTATTCCTTTTTATGGTTTTGTTTTTGTCATCCTGACTATGATGCTTGGTCACTGTTCTTTGTAGACTTTTAAACATGCTCTCTTGCCCCAGAAATAAACACAATGTGGTGGAAAGCTAGCCTATCTTTTCTAGCATGAATTTTTTTCCCTTGTCTCTACAGATGAAAACACCCGTCTTTGTACTGTAGCTTGTGTTATGTTTGCTGGCGTCTGCTGCATGCAGGTTAAAGAACACTTGTCTGCTGGTTGGAATGTTTTATTGTAAACCTTTCGGTTTAATCTCTAAAAGTCAAATCCTTCCCACTCAAACTGACTTAGGACCAATGGAATGATAATTAATTTTGCAGACAAAATACATAAAATACACAGAAGTTCTGTCATATGTTATTGCACTCTGACATTTAAAAAACCATCACGAAGAACTACTATTAAATGCTTTGAGTGATCTACTGGGGTCTCCACGTTTAGAGACCCGCAAAATGGTTAGCTTCTGTCAACACCTGTTTCACAGCAAAATTCTGATTTTTTATAAACATTTTTGGCACTCTTCTAATCGTTTCAGTGCCTGGCATTTTGTTTAAATCTTGTCATCTTCTTTCTAGTTATGTCACGACTTTTTCTGATCTGTCTTTTTATTTTGAAGTTTTTCTTAAGCCAAAAGCTGCTGTTTTTATCAAATAGTCAAAACTGTGTGCATGAGCAACTGTAATCCAACACCATTTTGTCAAGGTAGAAAATCGCTCCATAAAATATAAACTGTGGGTTTGTGTCTAGAGTTGAAGTACATCAAAGGAAAGATACAGGATTATTTTTTTCTATATGTACAGAAATATATTATGGAGAAGATTGTCTGTACTTTCCTGAAACCAATGCCTGTGTTTCCAAATACAAATCTTGTCCACAGCACACAATGTGTAACTTCTTTTGCTATTCAGATTATCTCAAAAGAATTCCAGATAATCATAGTGTCCTCAAATTATCTTAAAAATAAAAACAATTCATACTGAATAAACAGAATTGAAGGTGAAAATGGATTTTGTGGCTTTAAGTCATTTATTGAAGTTACTTGTCACTTCAACCTAAATCCTTTCCATTATTAGGAAAGTGAAGCAAAGCCAGTGTTTTCTGTCTTAATCCCCCTTCTCAGATGCTCTGCACAGTATTTTTTTATTTTTTTATTTTTTAATTCAAGCTGGTAGGTAAACCATTTTCTGAGCACAAGAAGTTGGAGTTTAGTTCATAAACCAGGTACTCTTCAAAGCTGTCATAAGCATATTACAGAAATACACACTCCTAGACTGGGGTAGTGTACCTTATTAATATTTCATTTTGGTACAATATACTTGCATTAACTCTCTTAACACAGGTATCATATTGTTTCAAGTCAGAGAACCTAAACCATTGTAACAAATATTAGACTAAGAGCAAAGCCTTGAAAACTACAGCCATTAGGCCTGTCATCCCCTATAAAGTTAATGGGTTGGAAAAATGGTCAATCTTTGGACTAAAAGTTGATATTTAATTGAAAGAAAATGTTTTTTAATTGTAATGGGGATTCTGCATTAGTGTGAACATGAAAAGGTACTAAAGATTCTACTGCAAGGTTATGTATTGTTGTCCATCCTAACGCTAATGTAAAATGCAGGAATATTTCTATTTCATAAACAACCTCACGTATTCAGCACCATGACTTCTTATTTGTTTGAAGGACGTAAGACAGAATTGAATGAAAAGAAGAAATAATAAAATATTCTCAGGCATTTTTTGCTGGTGTATAGGACAAAAGCCATGACACTGCTGTAAACCCTGACTGACTCTGCACCAAAATTATCAAGACGTTATATGTCGCTTCCACATTTTCCAGGGTTACTTGGTTCAGGAAAGAAAAAGCATCTGTAAACCTACCACTACACTACCTTAATCAAAATGGTTTTAGTGGTCGTGGATTATAACAAGAAACCTGATATAATGGATGTGCAAAATCTGCCCACAGAATTAGCATTACTATAGCCTAGACGGATGGACGTATTTAGAAAATATATAGTTTTTCCTGAAATGGAGAATGCTTAAGTTAAATGAATTTAAATACTTAGTATTAATAATACTTAGAATACTAGATTTAATTTGGGTTATTTCATTTTCCTTTTACTACAAACTTATGCAAATCAGATTCTTTTAAATCCTATACAGTTTTCTTCAATAGTAAGTCATTATTGTGACATTCCACTTAATGCACTGATAAACACAAATCTATCAGGAGTGATACCTGCATAAGATTTGCAAGTCAGTATAAGTTATTTCATTTAAAACTGAAAGACAGCATCAAAGATGGAAAAAAGCACTGCAAATACTTTATGAAAAGTGTTGCTATAATTCTATTAAAAAAGTTATTGCAATACTAAGTACTTATGATATGCTGTTAAGGTGCTTCTGTTATATACCCCGTAGTCTACCATTTGTAAACACATCTTTTTGATGTTTCTGCCAACATCCTGGCAACAAAGCAGTGCAATTTCAAATGAGCTAATTAACTTAATTGTTGATGAAGCATGAAACAGTTCATTCACCCTGTTAGCTGCACCATGACAACATAAGAGTCTCAGCCCCTGAAGTTACTCATCTATATAAGCCTATCTGTAGCTTTCCATTAAGATCTATCGCATGCCAAAATGAGTACAGCTCTTCTGACAAAGACCAGTCCATAATGTATATAGGTAGAAAATCAGTGCTCTTGTTTAAAATTCAAATGAACACAGAAATACTAGTAACTACTTTAAAAACAAAAGAAAAAGCGGAAATCCATTGTAGTTTGAAGCTGCAGGTGAAAAGCAAAAACTGTCTCACTTATTTTCTAAAAGCTCTGATTTAAAAAATAGCTGGCAAAACCAAATGCTGAAATTAAGAACTTTTGACATCACTCCTGAAAGATGCAAACCCACCTGTTCATAGTGGGTTTTATTCTGTGTATCTTGTGCACATACAAGACTGAAAGCAAAAATAAATTATCAAATGAGAGTTAAATGGTTGCAGTTAGTCCTTTGTGCTTTTTAATTTTTATTACACACATTAACTCCAACTATACACAAACCGTCCAAATTTAAAATGTGCTTTTTCACACCCCTACTATCCAATATACAATCTAAAGCATCTCATAACATTTTCTGGTGCTCCACTTCAGTAAAGGATGATAAGAGGATTAAACATTGTGCTATCAAAAGAACTGAAAAGTGTTTGACATGAAAGAAAGGGTAACAATTTGACCCTCTGCAGATAGCCTTGATTATCCAGTTGCTTGGAATACACACAAAAAAAATTCTGACATGATTTACAGTAAATCTTTGCCATCTTTCTCTTTCCCTTGCCTTAAACATCCCTGTACCAATGAATAAAAAACCACCTACTTCAAAAATTGTCCAAAATCTTCACAAACACTTTCACAGCCAGGCCATTTGCAAACTCCATGACCATAGAGAGTATGGGAGGCCCCAGTCTCCTCATGTGACGAGCTGTAGCAAAAGAATAAGGCATCAGATTCATCTCAAAAGCCATAATCGTTGGAGGCTGCTAGCGCCTGTCAGGTTACGATCAGTGACAAACAGGTCAAAACAGGTCAATTTAGCTCAGAGCAGTCAGAAAAATTTAATCGTTCTATTGAATAGTTCAACTGCCAAGGCTAGATGATGTTCCAATTAGAGAAAAAATAGAGCCAAAGATGACTGTTAATAAAGGATGAAAAAATAAGATGACTGTATAATATCATATGCTAATTCTGACATATGACCTTGGTGTAACATTTACCTATAAATAAAAAATATACTCAGAAGTGATCAATTCTGAGAAGAAATTTTGAAGACAGGCAGTCAGAATTCGTGAATATTGTGAATGTTACTAGAAAATATTTTAATTTTCTGCTTAAATGTGTAAAAAATAAAGTTACTTCCATTAATAAGTATTTTTCTTCACAAGTATTGCTTCCATTTTGGCTTCAGGACAAAAACCCAGTTGAATTCTGTGTCTTTTTTTTTGAGCCTCTGCAATAGTTTAATCCACATACAGTTATCAAAGAAATTCAAGGGATTGCCCCATGGAGGTGGGCATCAGCTACACAGCCTGAAGCAAAGAACCATTATCTGAGATAAAATCACAAAAGTAATACTAACTAAAATTACTACTATAAAGGTATTCAGAGAAATATCAGTTTTTAAATAATACAAAATAACATTAGAAAAATGTTGTCAGTCACAGAGGGACCAGAGACACTGAAATTATAGTCTCCTATTACAAATATTACAATAATGAAATTGAATATTTATTTGAAAATACATTTACAATTTAGGTTATGTAGATACAAATTAAATTTCATCTTACACTGAGATTATCTACATCTGAAAATACTAATGTACTTACTACAGATACAATGTACTCTTGTATGAATTTAATACATTTAATACTCAAAAATAAGGAACAGTAAAGAATATCTGTCAACGTGCCTGAAAAATGATTTTAACTTTATCCATATGGTTGAATTCCACTGCAATACACTAACACCACTGAAAATTTGTATGAAATGTGTCAACTGCTTTACTGTTGTGCATATAAGAAGGAAAATTCATTGGTTTTCTTCACAAAAGACAAACAATATAAGAACTGCTTTAATGTACTAATTTTTAAAGGACCTTTATATAGAATCTTTGCATTGAATTACAGTCTTGACAGCTAAGATACATGTATATTTTCTGGGAAACCATCAGTGTGATTTAACTGCAAGGGCTTGATTGCCAGATGTTTTAACTCAATTATGAATGAAACAAAACACCTACAAAAGTGCCCACAAACGTGCATTTAACCTCTACACCAGCACACTCCATTCTGGGACCTCTAATTTTTATCAAAACTACCTTAATTCCACAGGCAGGTAGTTGTCATTTTTTATTCTAAAAATCTAGACATCATTGAAAATTGCCTCCTATTGATAAACAATTCTGAAAAATCAGGTTGCCATGATCTCCTAAGTAACCTGTATTAAATGTTATTTGTGATTGGAAATAATGTGACTTAATGATGTTTAACAACAGCTTTAGGTCAAATGATAAGCACAGTTGAAATCTCATCAGAATTACCTGTCTCGCCTTGCATTTAGAACTGAAGACTGTCCATTCACTATGGAATGATGAGTTATTGGTGGTGATGCTTTGGAAGTGGTGGAGGAGGTAGTAGAAGAGGAATTGTTAGTAGTGAGGTCTAGCCCTCCATGTTTAATGCCATTGTCTTCCATACTGTGAACTCCAGTCACTTCTTTCCATAACTGCTGAATCTCAGCAGGACTTAAGCCAGCTATAAAATGAAAGAGAGCCCCACTAATATAACAAAATAAAGAGTTTCATATAATGAGCTCAGTGTTATTAATGGATTAATGCCAACAATAAAGCTGATGCTGTTTTTCCAGCACAATCAACATGTAGTAAAACATAAATTCATTTTTCATCTGTCAGAATCCAGGTAATCTAACTGTCTTCTCTTGTATTATAAGCAGTCAATTAGAAATCACTAATTTTAATAACATTATACTCCTTCTGAAAACACTGCCTAAGGATCAAAGAGTGAAAGCTACAAAGAACTTACAACTACTTAAAAAGAAAAAAAACACACCCCAACTCTAAATATACTTCTGGATAAGATTTTTGTTGTCTCCTTATCAATTTCTTGACATGGAAACATAACTTAATACTTCCCCAGTTAACTCAGGTTTTGTAATTCCTCTTAAACATGTAATGGAAAATAGAAAAACACATTACCTACTAAGGATACAAACATTTATATTCTCTTTAAACACTTAAAGAAAGCAGGGAGTAGGGGATAAAGAGTGGAGGGAGAAAAGTCAGAAGACAAAAAATGACATCAGCGAGATCTAACAGGTTTAACATTTGAGCAGAATATATCTGACTTTAATTAGACTTTAATTGTTAGTTCTATTTGATATTTAGGAAAATTATTACGTTTAAAAATGTGTCTTAAGAGGCAAAACCAAAGAGACTATTTGGAAGGACAAAACCACTACAGTGCAGAGCTAGATACTGGTGACTGCTTGAGCAACTTGGTACCATTCAGTGTCACCAGACAACTGGAAAGCCAACAAAACTAACTCCCTCTGCCCAGATGAATTTACATGTAGTGTAGGCCATCAAATTCCTCCACTATTTTTTTTTTGTCAAGCCCTACTGTGGAGACTAAATTGGATGGTTTGGCTAGGAGAAAGGAGACACTGTCTCACCAGTCTCCCATGGTGATGGGCAGCCATACAAAATTTGAAGAGCTTTTCAAACTTCTCTGCTATATGCACAGTATCGTTCTGGAGTCTAGCCATCAGATCTTTGCAGATGGAGCTTAAATTTGCTCTCTACTTCACCTGTAGCCTGGAAACTTGTAGTTTCCAGGATTCATCCTCAGCCACAAATAGCAATGTCTTGTAGAATATATTCACGCATCCATGTTAGGGTTGCCTGGCTTGAGTTGAGCATTTTGCACAAAGTCATAAAACTTCCATTACAACATGTTTCTGTCTGAAGACTCCCAAAACACAGGCGAGAGAAGAGCTGTGAGCATTCTCTTATCTTGCCACTGAATACACAGCTAAGATCGGAAATTCAGATTTTGAAAGATGAAGAGTTCATCAGAAATATATTTACATCTTCTGTCACTGCCAGCCTTTATAAATTTGACATCTCTCTTTTGAAGAACACTAAATTAAATGTAGAAAAGAATGAGAAACCTAGAAAGCTGCTTGTGAAAGATCTGGTTTCACAGCCAGGCTTTTCAGCTTGACATGGCCTGGGCCAGAGGTAGCTTAAAATCTAATTCTGTCTTCTGTATCTCATATTAACAAGTGAAATTGGGTAGGTAGGACATGCTCATGGTATCTATACACACTGGAATGCAAAACATTCAAAATGCTGATGCTGTATGAAGTAAAATTTTGCTCTGTTTATGAAAGATCTCAAATTTATTGTCCTTCAGAAAAGGACTAAAATGTATCTGTTCATTCAAACTTTTCATTGAGGATAACAAGATATATTACAAAGATTGTTTTTCAATGCTTGGAAAATATGTTTATTAAATAATGTTTTACTTTGAAGGCACAGGAACTCAGACTAATAAAAAAGATTCAGTAAAAAATTATGAAAAAGCACGGTAAATTCCTTAATACTTCTCAATAGCTGTGTCACCATGAAGTACACAAAGCTATTAAAAACAGACTAATAGTGAATTACAGAAATAATTTCTGGAGGTCATGTAGAAAGAAATTAGTTGGATTTTTTTTTTAAATTATGAAATAAGCTCATTTTTAGACTACTATTTTGTGTCCTGCTTCTCTACAGTAGATACCAACACCACTGGCAAACTCAGTTGATGACAAAGTGAAAAAAAGAGTTGATTGAAATGTAAGTCTTAAAACTGGAGTTTTTATCATATTTGTACAGCAAAAAGCTAGATTTTAAGGAAGAAAGCAAAGATGGGCTCTAATTCACTGCATTAGAGAGATGGGTAACAGGAGTGATGGTAATACTAGTTGTAATTGTTTAATGAAGGCAAGTAATTACTGCCATGTTCATGAGGTACGTTCCAGCAACACTGCAAATAACCCATTTTAGTGTGGTAAATAATAGTCACCCACAAATGTAATCAAAATGAAAAGTAATGTTTTCATTTACGTGACATGATATACACGGTGTATTATTTGCTTCAAAGTCTTCCCTTCCTCCTGCTGTTGAACAAAATAAACTAATTTTGTACTGAAAAAAAAAAAAACCAGGAATAAACCCATCTGTCTGGATAATCAGAGGGTAAACATATCTTTGTGTCTTACAGTGAGAAAATTTTCATCAGAGATCATCAAATTTTAGGCTCTGTGAAAGCTGCCCCACCAGCATTGTGAACAAACAAGGGCTGGGAGTGGCTGAAGCAAGGGCCCT
Organism: Ceryle rudis; assembly: GCA_033439905.1. NCBI lineage: Eukaryota > Metazoa > Chordata > Aves > Coraciiformes > Cerylidae > Ceryle > Ceryle rudis. Next base: position 27,393 of record JAAGNO010010030.1, on the reverse strand, counting down.
TCCCATGGGAAGGGATCTCCTGCCCCTCTGGGCAACTGCTGGGCAGCCCTTTCCTCTGTGTGAAGCTACAGATGGAGCTGTGTCTCCAGGCTAACTCACTCAGATTTTTTTTTAAATCAGAAAGAAATTCCTTTCTGGGCTCAGGCTGGTTAATTTTATCACTTATTCAGAACACTCTGAAAGGCTGCCTTTTAGGATAAAAGGATTAAGGGCAGGCACTTAAAAAGTATAAAGTTAATAAGAGGATTTGTAATTAATTGTAAATTATGGCAATTTTGTAGTTTCTCTGTCTGAAAAAGTCCAACTCCCATTTTACAAAAGACCTGTAAAATGGCTGACAGATACTTTAGTCTGGATGTAAAAGTAGAGTACATTTTAAAGTTCCATAGGTTGTGATAACCCTCAAAATACCCTCTCCATACTGTGTTAAAGGAGAAAGGATCAGGAAGAGGATCCAGAGTGGGATAAAAATTAGGGACTATAATGAAAAGAGCAAATACTGATTTGCTATGAAGTTTACTAACACCAAGAACCTGCAATATTTTTTATAACTCTTTTCACCTTTATCTACTCTACTTTTATGTTTGAATAAAGACTTAATAAAACTATCACTTAAAAAACCCATCCATACACCTGTTTTTCATTTTCCTACATGGCCTGATCAAAACTTAAGGTATTGGGTTTGTTTTTTTTTTTAAATTGTTATAACTTAAAGAGTCCTTTGCATTTATCTTTCATCAATACAGCATTACATGGAAGTAATCTGCAGTGACCCACTGGCTTTGGATATGGCATAGTGAAGATCTTGCCACAAAATACATGTTAAAACATATCTCATATCTTATTTGCTATACTTGACCATCAAGAAAACATGATAAACATTCCTGTCCTTTAAAGGCAGAAACTATACTTGGAGCAAATACTATTTATATACGCAAACCGCACAGCTGTACTTGGAAGTTGAGTCTTTTCATACTAACAAATGCAAAACCCAAGCTCTCTTTGTCACTAATAATTTGTGGTTTATGAGGCTCTTTATGACCAGTAACTTATAAACATGCACCCCCTGTGTTTCTCTCATTGTTCTAACCATCCATGTAACTTGGCAATCTAAATGGCTGCATACAAAAATATTTGTGTTACTCATATGTAAATCCTCCTTTATATATCTTACAGCACAGTGTAAGGAGAAATACATACTTTTAACCCAACCAGAGCGTATTACCTTAAATAAATTCTGAAGGTTTAATTTAATACTGCTACAGAAAATGTCGGTCATAAAATTCGCTAAAGTTTATGAGAAAAAAAAGGAAGTTTGATCCTTTTCCTTTTATGCAAACCCTAATGCAGGGACTTCTATGTTAAACCTAGTAAGTATTAACTGGATTTGTAAATATTGGATATATTTGGATATATTTGGATGTGTAAATTTAAGATTTATGAGACAGTCTCAACAGATCTGAAGGCTATTTATCTTCATTACATTGGTAAGAACTGGACTGGGTGCTGTACCTTCCTATGAAAGACACAATGTGCTACAAGAAAAGGCCAGAGAAAGAACTCTGAGCCAGTCACAGCTCTGCATTTAGTTCTCTCTTTATTTTAGCATCTTGCTGAAAAGATTTTCCTTCTACCCTTATCATTCTAACTTCACCTCGCCTGGCACAGAGTGAGTGGCCTTTCTGCAGATGCAGAGAGGTTTTCCAGGGGAAGCTGTCTCATGTTTTTAAGTTTGCACATCCACATCAGGGCTATGAAAAAATCAATGTCCTATAAATTAGTATATCTAAAGGAATCCTACAAACAGAGTAGATACTAGAACCAGGAGAGAAAAATTAAAGAATTAAATACTTGACTGGAATTCATTATATTAAAAAATATCAAGGCAGAAGCATACAAGAGATTAATTTACTTTTAAAAGGTCAACTCATAATATAATTTAACTATAATATTTTTCATTTTTTTTAGTT
>JAAGNO010010030.1:17500-22949 GCA_033439905.1 Ceryle rudis | reverse complement strand
CAAAACACTTAAAAACAAAGGAAAAAAAAAAAAAAAAAAAAAAAAAAAGACCGGCTCATGGCAGATGATAACAAATTTATCTATGCTAAAAGTGTTACTCTTTGCAGCAGCCTGTGATTTGAAGGCACTCTTGTTTTTCCAATTGACTAAGTTTGGTCTGCAGTGGCCCATGAACATGGTCTCCAGTGATCTATTAGTAAACTGGGATGTAGCCTTCATTTCACTGGCCTGTTAGCTCTCTCTCTTTTCTTGTTGGAATATATTAAAAAGAGCACTGCATTCAAGGCAACGAAGTGCCCTATTATGGAGCAAAAGTATAAGTTCCAATTTTGTGAGGCATTTCAAGACAAACTGAAGTCTGCAAAGACTCGGGAGGATATGAGAAGGCAGTCACACTTCAGAGAAAGACAAGCTGCTGTGGAAGACCTTTCCTTTCTAGTTCGGGGAAAAGAGAAACTTCTGATGCGCTCACTGGAAAACAGACTGCATAATGGAGCAAGTCATGTGGATTGCCCAGAGCCTCCGGAGAAATACGAGAGCAATTTCTATTCCGTAGTTGATGGCTGTCTGAAATTCTATTCACAAATCCAAACAGAAACAAAGCCTCTGGAGGTCACAACTGCTTCCTCGACGTTTGCATAATGGGCAGCTTGAAGACAACGTCTAGGATACCTGCTGATCAATTTAACTACTTCAACATGTTTTGTTTGTATTATGTTTATATTTGATGCAGTTTGCTGACAAGTGCAAGCTAGGCCTGAGAAACCCGCTTGTCAGGGTGATTTATGAGCACATCAAACTGTAACTTTCTACTCGCCACTCCAAACCTACAGTAGCAGTTCATTAATCAGGGGCCTGTGACTTTGAAATCTGTGCTCAATTGCTCTTTTTCAGCCATGGACTAAATTTGCATGCTTTCTGAGCTGTGCTACTGAGAAAAGTAAGGCTCCTTCCTCAACACAGATTGCCTGTGAATACAAGATAATCAGTACAGTGTCCACCACACAGCTTGTTCTTTGCACACTTGGATTCATTAGTGAACATTAGACGACAGCAGCACTAGACTGCTCAAATCCTATGTCTCAGAAAGGGGAGCAGGAGAATTATACCGGCGCTGCTATTAAGCCCAGTAAAAACATATGAACAAATCTTTGATAGCTGCATTCTTACTACAAGAAAAATTCTAAACTAGTCTTGTCTTTTCCAAGCTTCTGACAGCTCAGACTAGTATGCATCAGCAAGGGTCTTAGCTCCTACCTCTTTTGCTTGCTTTCCTGGATGCTGTTGCTGCTGCTGTTGCTGCTGCTGCTGCTGCTGTTGTTGCTGCTGCTGCTGCTGCTGTTGTTGCTGTTGCTGCTGCTGTTGTTGTTGCTGTTGCTGCTGCTGTTGCTGCTGCTGCAAAAGCTGAAGATGTAACTGCTCTTGCTGTTTCTTGTAAAACTCTTGTAGTTGTTGCTGAATAAACCATTTTGACTTTAATAAATAAAGGCAAAAGTTTCAAGTATTATAAATCTCCTAAACTCTTCTAGATTGGCATATGGTAGCGTAGCCATTAAGAATCACCTCATAACAAAAAAATGTGATTTGAAGAGGCAGATCTACATACATTTTTTTCCAAGGCGGTTCTGAAATTTTCCAATGCAGATTCCAAAATATCCTAAACAGAAGGGTATAGAAAATCTGTATTCTAAAGGGAATGCAAGAGCCAGATTAACTCCTCAAATAACTATACCTAAGTTCCTCATATGTCCTATAAAACAAATCAGAAGCTGTACTCATCCACTTGCAAGAAACCTACAAGTCACTAAGGCCATACTAAACTGTCTGCTTCTTAGGGGAAAAAATGTAATTAATCTGTCAATCTGTTTAGCAGGATGCTGGATTCACAACTGAAGGTGAATTGCCTGTAATGATCACGGTACTGGATATTAACGTGTTTAAACATACAGTGATTGTGCTATGACTATGACAAACAGACACATCACTTTCTGTATGACAGTTAAGCACCCAATCAAAAATTCACTCTGCATTACACTGAGGTACTGATCACTGACATTATTTTTACTCTATGAACAACAAGTTCATGGATTCTTCACTTAGCTGACAGATTTTGTGGTAAGGAAAGAGCAACCTCCTTCTTCTTTTTAGCCTTATCTAGGACAATTTTTTTGGATGTGAAACCAAACAAAACAGAAAAAACTTTTTCCCATGATGAAACAAGCTGTTAAGTTCAAATTTCATAACCGCGTACCATTTATGTGACTAAAGGGAGCACTACAGTGTTATGAATTTTAAAGCAACAATTACCTATAACTCTGTTTGCACTTTCCTTGGCAAGTCTACAATTAAAATGTGCCTAAGCACTTGAAAATTTAAATATCATTTTGTTCAGTATTTGTAATGCATATACCACTGCTGCTGCTCTTGTTTTTAATATAATAATGTTTCAAAATCACAATTTCACACTTCTGCAATTAAAACAAGAAATTTGAAGACTGAGATGTTTCACATTTATTTTCATTCTTCTTGGTGTAATGAACGATGAAATATTACAAAATAAGACCCATAAAATCTGGCTGACATTTGCACGAATGCCCTGCGCTAATGGTCCAAAGCAGGTAACCCACATTACCTGCTGCAACATAACTGCTTGCTGCTGCTGAAGAAGTGCTTGAAGCTGCTGGGGAGACAACACTTGCTGCTGGAGAATCTGCTGCATTTGCTGAGGGGTGATCACCTGGGGAGTCATCATGGCCACTGACACAGGCACCTGCACAGGGAAAGAAAGATATCATCGTCAAACACATTTTAGTTTTACTCCACCACAGCTGTATGTCTTTTTTATTTTGTACCAAAGATGGAGTATAATTTTTTACATAATATTTATCACTGCAAAGTTCCAGTTTCAGTCAGAATCTGTTATTTTTAGACCACAGTACTGTGGCACTCTATTTCCAGAGGCATCAGATTTGATCAGACTCAAGCTTTATGTTTCACATCTCTTATGGATTCTTGCAAGAAATTTAAGCATTGGCTAGTACAAATGTGTATTTAAAAATAAATGATCACATGGTAGGGCTCTCAACGCTTCATAATCAATCATCTTATCAAGTGTCATAATGTTACGAATAGAAAAATCTATTGAGACTGTTTCAAAAGATATGATTAAAACAGACAGCAAAATAAGTATCTTAAAGCAGTAAATGTTTTACATCATAGACACTTAGCCTAGAAAACTATTTGTGCAATACGTGACTTCAGTATAAGAAAACCTTTCTTGCTCAGCTAGTCTTTTAAGGAAGTCAGATTTATACAGGAATAAAAATGCCACAGACATCGTGGTATGGAGCAAGGATCGCCACCTCAATCACATAGTCTCTGCAGAGAGAAACACATTCTCAGTCAAAAAAGTTGGGAAACCTTGTCAGAACATTATTAGTTTGTCACTAAACCCTGAGAATGCATTTTAGTGTAGGTGCTGTTTGGGACATGGCTTTATTTTCTCTTTGTTATTCAGTGTGATAAAATGCCTATATATGCATAAACGCCCACCTACACACAAACTGTGGGGAATACAGGTGTCAGCGGGAAAGACACAGCAAGTATGTGTGTTTGTGTATGCAAGAGAAAAGAGCCTGAGGTATGTGCTGAGCCACTGCAGCAGACACACTGTGTGAAACCATTGCTCAAGCTAAACAGGACACAGTCAAACAGCTGTCAGCAGGCCAAGTTTTCCACCCATGAAAAAGCAGCCACTCGCTTGTCTAGCAAAATTCAAATGTTTTTTCTGTATATAATAGCAAGCTGGCATATAAATACTGCTTTGTGAGATGATTGTAGGACATTCCAGTCTTCGTTAATCAGCAAAAATAATATTATTATTAATAAAATAAATCACACATAAATCTTAAGAGAAAAACCTTTTCTAATATTTCTATTACTTGACTCTATCCTGAAAGACTTTGCATAAATGTAACACTTAGTGGAAAAAAAAAATATGTCTGCTGAAGTTTACTTTAAGAAGAAATTACTTTATCTAATACTACACAGAATTCCACTTTTCACACAATTCATCACAGCATAAATTACACTCTTAAAATATTGACTAATTAAGAATCTGAAAGTAAAAACAAAAGCCATTACTAAAAAGTCTGACAATCTTTTGCAAACAACAAATGAATTTTAAGAATTAAAATTCTGAAGGCCTTACTCTAAAATACAAATGTAAAAGACAAATAAGACTTCCACTCAGAATCAGACAGTTGTAGGGAGGATTTAATCTCAGCTATCGCTGGACTCCTGTAGTCAACAGAATAAGGAACTCCTGAGGAAAGTTTATCTGATCTAATTTAGGCATGTATTTTTAGCATGGGACTAATGCCTCTCTGGATGTGCCTGTCTCTCTTCATTGAGCGTAGACTCTGAGTAGACACATAACTTTGAGATGGTTAATATTGCTTGTTACACTTTGTGACTCCTAAGTTTTGCAGTACTGGAAATGCCACATCTCTATGCAGTATTGTCTTATTCTAAGTCCACCCAGTCATAAGGGCAGGACAAACCCAAGTTTTTACAACTTTGGGATCCATGACCAAAGTGTAAAATTCACTGACCTGAGTCAGTGTTAAATTCCCTCTGAAGTTAGTAAGAATTTCCTGTTTATGTGAGATTTAAACTTGCCTTCTTGTAACAATTTTGCCTCAGTGATGGTATTCAACTGTCACATGTCACACAGAAATGAGAAGGCTGAGAGGAAGATGGACACCTTCCCAATTAAAACATTACCTTTAACCTTGGTGAGAATTTTCCTAATCCTTACATGCTTACTACTGTAATATATAGCAAATGGTGAAGGTGTTGCACACTTGTTACTCCACTTCTCTTACCTTTACATCCCCTCTATCTTTCCTGGCTTGTGAATTTTCAAACACAAAAGTAAAAATTCTGATCTAAACAGAGTGAAAACTAACTGAACTCTCTTAAGAGGCACTGATTTATTCATACTCTGTGTTAAAGATGCCAGCCAGTGAGAAGTGCAGTAAGACTCGTGCTGCTGCAAGAGTCCTCCATTCCTCAGCCTGAAATACGGGTGATTCCCCTTCGCCAGAGATATTTCTGCTAGCTTTTGTAGTATCTGCTCTGAATCAGTCGGACTCTGTATTTGCTCTTAGACCTGGAGACACACCTGCTTTGCAGTATGCTTTAAGAGCTTTTCTCTCCAAACTTGTTTTTCCTGTATTTTTCAACAATCACTTTCAATTATATAAACTGAAGTAGAGAACTTAAAACATCTGTTTTTCAGGGTGATGGACACAAGCATGAAAAAAACTAGTAGTCAAGACCATTAGTAAAAATACATATTTATGTAGATAATATTGGCTTTAACAGAATTTTATGTGAAGATCCATGTGTGTGTCGTACCTGATATGTGTTCTCTCCCACAGAAAAA
>JAAGNO010010030.1:0-12500 GCA_033439905.1 Ceryle rudis | reverse complement strand
GTGCAACTGCTCTGATGTACACTGGAAGGGATTTTGTTCGTAGTTTTTCAGTCTCTACTGGCCCCTGGAGTGGAGCAGCGGAGGTGAGCTGCCCGAGGGGAAGTGCTGCCTCCTGGGGAGCACAGGAGAAAGCCCAATTCTTTTCAGGGCAAAACAGTAACCAGTGGTAAGTTTTGTAATGCCACTTAAAATGCATCGTTGGGTGAAGATGGGGCAGAAATACTGCAGACAGGCTAAATAACCTTCTGCTGCTCCCCCCACCCTCATCACAATGAGAATTTGCCCAAATGTGACCTCTTTCATAGCACTGCTTTTGTTTCAGTGGTTGCAGACCAAACCTATCTTACTATGGCTGCTTTCCAACATCATCTACGGAAAAAGAAAGTCTTTACTTTCCATCAGATATCAGCTGTCTGCATGGGGCATCTCAATTTGGACTCTGGTTAGCATTCGGTAACTACAATATATTTTTCTAGATAAATGTTCCCTCAGTGTCTCTGAATATTGATTTAAGATGCAGGAGGGAACAATGGTTATCTCAAACCACATTTTTAAACATATTATATTCAGGAAAGGGAATTTCATGCATGACCATCTGAAGCACAACATATTCCACACCATTTAGAACTATCTCAGGTTCTCTTTTCATATTAATAGTTTCTACTTAATTTAAAATTTACCAGACACCTCACCACTGAGGAATATTCCAGTTTAAATATTGGACTAGAGTTGCTCATCTTTTGTTTAATGACCAACTCTTTATATGGATATAAAACAGTGTTTAAAATGTAGTTTTGTTCCCTCTTTCTGAATAGACTTTCACTATTACTTTTTACCAACTAGTTTCATTGAAAGGTTTCCAGCGTTACAGGTAATGTAAAGTCCATTAGGTCAGGCTCTTCATAGCATGACATGCAGTAAATTACAAGTGCTTCAAGCAGTTCAGTGAATTACAGTTCATCACTTTGAAAGGTTCCCACTACAAGACTGCAGATATCAGATCTGGCAGTTAGGATCCAATTAACACTTTGGTCAGAATAATCAGATTGCGTGTGTAAGACTTGTATAATTCGTTTATTGCTTCCATGCATCTTCTGTCTGTAGGTAAATTTGTTGCTGTTATTTCAAAGCTTGGAATCAGTATTTCACTTGCCTTTAGGTTATATTTCAAGTTCTTTTGCAGTGCAGTGATGAACCCTCTCTGTTCCAGCAATTTAGATCACTTGTCCTGTAGATATTACTGCTTGAGAAATGGGTTGTTTCTGGTGGTTTTGTTTTGTATTCTTACCATGTCATTAGATGTCTAGGAAAAAATTGCAGCAATTTTTACTAAGCACTTTTTATTTAGTGTAACAGAGACAGTTTACTCCAACGTGATCATTGGGAATCTCACAGAACACCCAGATACACTGTAAATGACATATGCATTGACATTTACATGTGTACTGTCATGCAAAACCATTTCCTGCTACACTGAATATAATACTTTAACTGAATGAAAAAACATTCTGATTTTGTGGTATCATTTTTCAAGCCATGGTCAGTGTACATAAAGGTTCTTCAGAACAAACCTCATCGGTGCAGTGTAATGGATTTCAAATTCCGTGTTCTTACCTAGTGCTTTTCATGAAATTGCACTTTCAAGTCTTACAGGCACTAAGATTCCTTTTAAAGAACTCAACTTGTTCAAGGTATCCCACCTTTTACATGGTAGACCAGTAATGAACAGATACACAAATGCTAAAAGTTTGAAATGCAGAAACCTGCAAACTATAAGCAAAAAGATCAAAGACTACTAACACCCCCCCCCCGTTTTATTTCCTGTATCAAAACATGATAGTTGCGTTCAAGATATTCTGTCTTTCTCTGCTCTGACAACTCTGTCCATACAAACATATATAAAAGGTTATACCTGATTCATGTATACAGCAATGTATACTTAGGATCTTCACTGATAGAAGCATTTCAAATACTACAGGAACAAAAATTGAAACAGAAATTTAAATTTTTTTCCTAGTTCGAAAGAGTTTCAAGAACAAACATTATCTAAAGCTTTATGGGTTTGAATGTGAGTAATGGGATATGAAGCTCCAGGGCAATGGTACAAATTTGCCTCAGGTCAGTGACACCCAGGAATTATTGCCAGCTGAAACTATTTGATGGCCAATAATATTCCAAGTTTCATTCCAGTTTCTAATGAGTTACAGTCCTTGTAAAAAATTACTATTGTAATGAACTACAAGACCTACAGAAAGCTCGAGGACTGTATGGCTTACAGACTGAACTTGCTTTTTCAAAGTATTGTACTATTTGTGTGTCAGACAACCAGATCTATCAGCGCTGTTTCCCTCTTACAAGATAATGCCCGCAAGTACACAGACTGCCTGCAACCAGGCAAATCATAGCTTGTAACTTTTTAACAGTTTAAATTAGGAGTGTCTGTATAATATTTATACAGTTAAGAGAGAAAGAGAGAAACTTCTTTAGATGGCAATTCAGACAGAATAAATTGAGCTGTGTTCTGAACTTTGAATTTTTCTCTGTGAGAGTTTCCTCTCCAGGAATCACAAAAGGAACCTCCTGATATAAGGACATAACATTCAGTGATAAGGATACTTCATTTCCTTTCCACCATGGAACAATAGGTCGGTGACCACAGAAGTGAAGGAGCAGAGAACTGCCCATGCGTAGCCATTTGGAGCCACCAAAATTATTATTAAAGTGGAAGTGTATGAGATAGCCAGTATGCTTTCAAACCAGAACTGTATTACCTACAGGCCATTTTTCGTATATATGTAAATAGTTATCAATTAAAATGTTTTATTAATTTTAGATAACTGTTTGAGAAAATCAGTATACTGTGCTAAATGATGGAATTATTTTACTGTTGCCATGTTTCAATTCTCAAGACACACAAGACAGCCTTAGAAAATTTCAGCATAACTGCTGAACTTGGCACAGGTTCTTGACTTAGGTTTCTATTTCTTAAAAAAAACCCAACCAAACAAAAAACAACCAAACAATACCACATTGTATTTTGAAGCAATTTATACTATTTCCAACAAAATGTATCCAAACCGGTGGAAATACTCCTTTCCCACATGCCCAAATCAAACCTCATACCAAGATACTCCATTACCATCACCTTATAATTTTCTGCGTTTGCATTTTTGTTTTCCTGTAAAATGTGCAATAGGCTGAAGACACTCATCTGTATTCCTAAGTCTTCTAGAAGTGGGTAATTGCTCTGACCCCCTCAAAGAGTTTCTGTTGTAAAGGGAAGGAAGGACTGTCCAAGAGAAGTATCTTTCCTAGCTCAGCAGAACAACTCTTCTGTTGCCTTCTTTCAGCTTTAAGCAGAAGAGTGTGAAACAATTCTTCTTGTAGATAAAAAATGGAGGCAGCTCAACTTTCCTAAAGAAAAGTCTTCAAATAGTAAATGCAAGAAGAGATACAATCAGGAAACAATACAGCCCAACTAAACCTGGAATATTTGAAATTTTAACTCATTTAACCAACTAGCCGGGGAACCTCAGGTGACCAAAATGAAGCAATTCACCTGGTGCCAAAAACCAGGACAATGAATCAGGGTCTGTTTTGTAACTGGACACTGACAGCATTTGAACATGCATGATCAACACTTATGCAGTATGATTTTCAAAGCTAGACAATCCCCAAGACAGAGTCCCATTGAAGCATGTATGTATTAAGCACCAGACTTTCAAATCTGAGTAGGCTGTTGGCCTACTCTGCTCCACTCTGGCTATCTTAGTCTTCAAGGACAGTCTACTTTGTTGCATGTATAGGAGCTGGATACTGACAATCTGATTCCATGCATATAGTGTGACACATTCTGGGTAAATTCTTATCTTGCCTACATCTATGCAAAAACAGTGTACTAAAAGGCCACTGAAGTCAACAGTACAATCCCAGAGGAAACTGATATAAATAAAGTAAGAGACAGGCTCAACATTATTGTTGTGATGCCCTTTTATGAGTGTGATATATCCTATAAGCTTGCATGGTGCAGAATGCAGCTGCCCCTGGAGGAGTGCAGAGACTTTACCATTTCCCTGGGCTTAAAGTTACAGAAAAGACACAGTGCAATTTTCACTTACAGAAAAACTGGCTTATTGACAATAGGAGGACACAGGGCTTTCTCCAGCTGCTGTTTAGGCCCGTGTAAAATCTGGTCACACTGTTACACACCTAAATTTGCACATTACCTTGCTTATATGTTCTGTGATTAATCATTTGATTTGATATTGATACTGATTTCATATTTAGACAAAATTTATTAAAAATAAATCATTTGATATTTAAAAATACATATTTACTAGTCTTGACATTTACTCTTTTATTATTTACTTATCTATTTATTATTTATTCCTAAAGCAACAACACACAGGTGTCACCAGTAGCAAAATAAAGACAACTTTGTATGGGACCAAACTGCAGACCAGTTTTTATCTCCAGCACGCATAAACATACTCTAGGCATAAAATGTGGCCAGCACATGAATTACAGAGCTAGTCTTCCTTGTAACTGTTGCAGGTAAGACATATAAGTCTCAGTTAAGGACAGTTTCAGACAGAAAGGTAAGTGACTTGGATCACAATGATTTGGGTATCATTGGCACCTTTCCCAGGACCCACACAGCATATCTAAGATTTCCATTCCAAATACTGCCTCACCTCCTTTGAATCTTGGCAGCCAGAGCAAAGGCACATGCTGCAGTTGCAGAACACTGAAAACAGTATCCATGCATATCATCGTATCTTATGGATGTTATCAAGATAAAGATAAAAGAAGCACTTTTTGATCTCAGCTCTTTAAAGTAGCCAAGTAGGCTACTTGAGTAGGCAAGTTCCCTTTTTACCCTGCCAACACTTGTAAGTACTCTATAGGTTTATGTGCATTCATGAGGAATGCATGGGTATGAAGTGGTGTTACTTGCTCCTACCTCTGGATAAAGTGCATGGACTCCCAGTCAAATTTCAGCAATAAAGACTATCATTTGGTCCATGGAGAAGCTGACATCTGGATACTGTTCAGGCTTTCAAGGACAAGTATTATGATTAGTCCAATACACCTATTTTACCTGTCTGGTGGTTGAATTAAATCCCTTTCCCTGTTTACTTTCAGGCTCTTTTGTACAGTTTGTGATAAAAGGGGGCCATACCACCAACCATGCAATGCAGTCCTGCAGCCAAACCATCGGCTTCTGAAGAGCAGGCAAAGCAGCTGCTTTCTAGGTCTTCACTGCTAGAAAATTATTCTTGTCTGTGAGACAGTGAATGGGGGAAAGCTGGCTGTGAAGAGACTAAAGAGCCCTCCCCATCCATCTTTGGCAACAGCCACAGATTACAACAGCACAAGGAAACACTGACCAACACTGTCAAGGGAGGCCAGAACTAGGGCAACAAAACACTTCTCAGGCCACGCAACTTCTGTGTACGTTTTTATGTAAATCTGAACTTTCTACAGCAATTTCACATGAGCCTGTCATTAGTTATAATTTTGTCAGAACTTTTATTGTTTATGTGTGTTTGAGGTGTATAATGGAAAGGTGGGGTTTTTTGCATATGAGGAAAGTGGATTAATGTATCTTTAATGAATTAATACATGGGTTTCATGCTTCTTTATGTAAGCAAGAGTCCCAGTTAAAAATCCTGTACAAGATTTTTTTTGAAAAGGAAAATAAATGACCCAATGTACAAAATTTGGTGGAGGGTTTGAGTTTTTTGGTTTTGTTTGTTTGTTTGTTTTTAAAAAGATATGGATATATTTTAAAAAAATGTTCTCAAAATGTTTGGAGAAAAATATGCAAAGTATATTCCCATATGAAAATGAGCTACAAGAGGAGCCAAATGGAGGACTATGATAATCCATAAGTTTTTTTTGATAAATAGCAGCCATTGAACAGACCAGGTTCTACCAATTTAATAATGTTGAAACTACAATGTCCTAACTATTTTCTCAAACCTGTAACATATAAAATACTGACTCCCACTAAGGGAAAAACAACACCTAAAAGCTCTTTTCAAGGCCTCATGCAGGCTACTCTAACCAGGATCAGGAAGGCATAAAAGTATCCTGAAGCCACTCTAGTACTAATTCCTCAGGCCGAAAATTCTCAAAATTTGCAAGAACCTCAGATGTGATGTCTGCATAAACAATACCAGGATGTGCACAATCATCTGCTACTCACTTTCTTCTAAGCACACCTACTTTGCATAGGCTTTTACAACTGCACACACACCTAACTTTTGCTTTGTTTAAATGTTCTTGCCAACTAGAAACCACCTCAGCATTTTGCGTTGTTGTGACGTGATCTGAATGAAAGGATTTCATATTTCCCTGCTCTTTATAAAATACAGTCATGTTCACATACAGAGTAGACATTTCTGTATCTTATTTTGTTTTGCTATTGTCTTGCTGTTTGTTCATACAAACATCAATGGTGTAACAAATTCAGTGTTTGAGGACTGTAGTTAGACCTCTCCCAGTGTGATTCCTGAATTTTCCTCTACTGTTCTTCAATTATATAACATCATATGGCAGTTTCATAAGAGATGACAGATATTAGCTTAAGTACATTTTAGTCTTTTCAGAAATAAACAATACAGTGAGTAACAGAACAGTAACTCAATCCTTTGGTTAACTTTAATAAGGACATGTCGTGTGATCTAAAAGAAAAATGCTTATGGAGATCAGAAAAATGGAAGAAGAAAAATGGGATCCAATGGGAGAAAACTAACATAGGAGTTTGTGACAGCAAAAGCTCCCTTTCTTTGTCCCATACTAACATGCACCTCAGATGAATATACATAAGTACCACATCAGGGAGCAATCTGTTAGGTATCTCAAACCGACAAGGACCATATTAAAATACTAACTTTAATAATTTCATACTATCTTAGCATGAACTGGTGACTCTTAGGCCAGGTTTGCACCGCATCATTTTAAGCATCTTACGTCTACTTGCCCTGGGTACTTCCTACAGGTAACACAATGTGCAAATCCATGGTCTAATCCAGCCCATGTAAAACTGGAATTGTTCACATCTGTCTCTCTTGTCTACTACCAACACAGGTTGGACTGACTCTGCTTCTTACAGGGGTATCTAAATTTAAATGCCTTCAGTTTGGCAAGATGAATCTGAACTTTTTGGTAATTCATTTGAAAGGCCACAGGGTTCCTGGGTAATAGTGACAGAAAAAATGTCCTGTGTACCATGTGTCATGCTCAAATGACAGAATATTCACACCAGTAATCACATTAACATGGACACATCCTGAAAGAATACAGAAACCTTGCAAATAAACTGGGGTTAAATATAGTTTCACAACACATGCCAACAAGATCTGAAAGCTGTCCATGGCTTTAGCTGGTATCCTTTGAAGGCTTCCACTCGCCTGGTGGCTGCATCTAGTTTCTGCTCCCTCTCTCATTGTACAGCTTAAAGAAGAGGTTTCTCCAACACACTTGCTCCTTTCCCCAAACACACTTCCATCAGCAGTCTTGGGAGACTGTCAATGCACAGTATATATTTAAGTACCTTCCATTTACTGAAATGTCACCTCCTTCATTAGACACAGGTGAGTGTCTCTGTCCTTTCACTGTCTTTCTATGTCACCTGCCAATGATTTCTTTTGTTCAAGACCATGGAAATACTGACTCCATTTTCTCAGTCTCTGTTTTTAGTCTAAATTAATTCGAAGGCTTAGTATCAAAATATGAAGTGTTATCTAGATAGAGATGAGGCGAATTTACAGTTTTCTTTAGAGATTGGAGTGCTCTCTTTGTCCACTGCTTAGGCATGCACTGCAACAGGCTGTACAGATCAGATCCTCCAAACTCACCACCTTGTTGAGCACATTGGCTACAGTAAGGCAATAACTTTTTGCAACTACAAGAATTACAGACAAGAAGCTTGAGTTTGTTTATATTGAAAATTACAGAACAACTATCTATCTCCAGTGGGAGCCAAATTTAGTACTGGTAGAGCATATGACATTCATGAACTGATTTACCGGAACACACAACTTGGTATAGGCACATACAACAAAATGACTGAAGGAGACATAAAGATGGATCTTTAGTGATATATCTGTTTAGAAGCAACTCTCAAGTACAGATTTTTCTTACCATAAAAAAGTAGAACTAAGAAGACCCAATTTCTAGAAAAGGTTTAAAATAGAGCCAAGAAACATTTTTATTTTTTTTTAAGTTTAGAACTTCCAATGCAAAAAGTATTAAAATTACTTTCTTTTATCATTTTAATAACAATGTCTGATTTGTCAAAATAACAGTACAAACTCTATAAATATCTGTTAAGGGATTATTCCAATAGCATGAAAAACTCAAGTGAAGAAATGACACAGAATATAGAACTGTCATCATGCATTTGCATATCAAAACCTGTTTAAAACTGACAGGCACATAAACAGAAAATACATGCTATAAAATTAGTAATTTTTAAGCATGGATCTTTAAATAAAGCTGGCAGAGCACCTTCATTATAGCTAACTCATTCTAAAGAGGAATCACCAAAATGGTGCAGCACCTAGCAACATATTTTCTTTAGTCTTCTATATAGAGAATAGTTTGATTGTTAAAATGTTTAAACATATCTTCATTAACTTAAAATATTGTTGATAATTCTTGAATAATGTATTTTTGTTAAGGATGTCACTATATATTTATAAAATGAAAGTATTATTTATCTTTTCAAAAGATGATCAGAACTGAGGTTTACTAGATATGGGAGTCTTCTTGGCAGAAAAAAACCCAAACAAACAACAAAAACATATATAGCACTCTCCGGGATATGAAATAGAACAAATATTTTTAAAGTTCTTATGATGCAACATTTGTAGGGAAATGAAGAGGTTCAATAGGTGTACCAAGACATGAAAAACATTCTGGACTCACAAGTCCTTTTAATCAGAAACAGAAGCAGCACATTTAAGCCAAGCACTATATGAAAACCAACAACACAGACAAACAAACAGTTCTAATGATCAAATAGGGAAAAAAAGGAATTATTTTGATGCTTCTTAAACTGAAAATGTTGACTCCTTCAGAAGGACACAAATGTGGGTTTTAACACATTTCATTTAAAGGCTGAATGGCCAGGGTCATGTCCCATGTCCTCTTACACAGTGACTGAGGAGAACCTGGACATGGGCTGAAATTGCAGTGGGGCCTGCATTCAAGAGTCTCAATTGTCAGCAGTGCTGGTGAACCAGAAGGCTCCAGAACCACACACTTCCATTAAAAAAGTATTTTCTGTACAAACTCCTGTTTGCCTCTTGATTTTATTTATTTCTAGAAACTACCCAGAGGTTATCTTAATAGACTTCACATACTTACTCTAAGAGTAACAGATGTAGCTTCTTTGTCATACCATTTGGATTACTTCTAAAAACCTTCACAAACCAATGTTCACTAAATGTACACATAGGCATAATTACTGCAATCACTGATTAGCAGTCGAATTTGAACTCATTTCATTAAAATAAATAAGCTAAAAAAGAAGTATTTCTTGTTAAGAAATCATTATGCAAATCCCAGAGCAAAAAGAAGATTCCTTGGCAAGTGAGATAGTCCATCCCTCTCTATAAATGCAGAATAAACTCTTTTGTTTAGTAGATATGTTTGTTCGAAATGTTTTTACAACCTTTAAGCAAGGGAGATTCCACAACAGCCCCAGCAGACTATTCCAGCACTTTCTTACTTTGCTTATGTCCCAAGTTATTTGATGCATAACACAAATTCCCTCTGCATCAATTAAAGCCAGTTTTTATTTGTAGACATGGATTTGGAAGTATAAAAATCTGTAAATATTTTGCAAGGATATAATTAATGATGACAAAAATAATGCCATTTACTGACAAAATGAGTATTTTGTAATGGGATGGTAAAAAAATGCTTTTGACTATTACTTTCTTATTGAATTATTGCTATATTAATTAGAATTAATTAGGATGTCATCCAATATATTTATCTTAATGTATCTTGCGAATATAAGAAAATGCACTTCTGTACCTAAATTACCTGACCTAACTCTGAAACCAGTACTGATCTGAACTCAGCATCAGCTCTGTCCCCAAGCTTGAAAGTATCAACAACTGGTCACCCTAGAACTGTCCTTGTGAATGAAAGTCATTGTGACCTGGGCTTATCAAACTCCAGAAGTATTAATTATACTTAATCATATATAATACTGTATGACCTAGAATGTTATCCTTTTGACAAAAGACGGTATTACACTTCACTTATATACAGTGTTTACAGTACTCTAAGAGAAGATGATGTACCACCTTCTATGTTTTATCAGAGCTTTTGCAGCTTTTAAAATCTGTTAGAAGACACTGAGACCTGCCTTTAAATTAAAAGTAATCGCTGAAAAATTATTTTTCATCCAGAAGTGCAAGCAAGTTTAAAACTACAGTGGTTCATAAACTAAGACTAAAAACATAGCTAAGGCTCGCAGGTGCTATAGCAATGTTTCCCTCTTCCCCACCTATTCAAAAACCAAACCAGTTTTAACATAAAAAATGAGCAATGAACGACAGTGTGAAAAGGAACTTCTTTGATTTACAAGCAGTTCTGCAAGGTTAAAAGTGCTGCTTAGGAGCACTCCAGATTTTTTTCTTTAAAATCAATTTTTTTACAATGTGGATTTTTGAAAATAGTAGCGAAAGAAATTTCAAAATGAAAGTGTTTCTTTGAGGTGAACCTGACTTTGATATTATATACCTTGGACTAATAATAAGAAAGTTGTTTTGAGAAGGTAGGAATGTTTCTGCTCCTCAAAACTTTTTTGATACAAAATTAACATAACAAATTTCAGAGCATTTTAGTACTAAAAAATCATTAATCAAAAGTGTTGTAAATGGAATGCTTAATGAAGCTCTAATGAAATATTTAATGTTGGATCAATTGTATTGCTATTGCTAAAATTCTTCACATTTTTCGATTATTTTTTTATTTTTTCCAGTGGTATACTTCCTGTGGCAAATCCTACAAAGGCCACAAGTATTTTACCAAACTGGTAAAGAAAACTCAGCTTATTTAATTTGAAGAGTTTTCTAAAGTATGGGCATTCAGACTCAGTTACAAGCCACAAGGGCTAGAAAAATGAGATTTAACGAGAAGAAAAGGAGAGATCTGAATATACAATTCAAATAAAAAGAGCAGTTAAGGGTTAGTCCTAAGCTGTTAATGATGGATATCTTTATTTTCTCTATAAACTTTATGAACACTATACAAATATCAAACAGCGGTAACAAACACAAGGAAATCAGAGCAGGACTTACACATGTAAGGAGAACACAGGTAGGACACCCAGGTAATAGAGAAGGGGACATGCTGTTGGCAGCTTCTCATTTATGGAGTTGCTGAAGATGTTTAAGCTGTTTACATTTTCTTGGGGAAGGAGCAAAGCTTTAGGGGCTGCCTAAAAATGTGTATATATGCATCTATCTGTCTCTCTTATCTGTTTCTAGTCAGCACTGATGACCAAGTCATTAATGAGAGTTTCTGAACAGCAAACTCATTAAATGGCTGAAGCCATACTAAGTTTCACTACATGTAAGACATCTTGAAGCAAGTTTTAAAATGAATGAATTTTGAAAAAGCAAAAACCGAAGCACATCTTCCACTTTAAGAGGCAAAGGCACTGAGAAATGAACTATTAAAATCTCTCCGTTACTTTGTAGGTGATGGCATGGTGTATGGGTTTTGTAAATGAACCCAGGGGGAGTTCTGGGTGCACAGATCTTTAAAAAAACCACAACCCCCAACTCATTCCAACCATCTAGGCTTCACTGTTCATGGAACATTCAAAGGATGGAGATAAAATTTACATTTGAAGCAATATACACAATGGGGATGGACTTTATTTCTTTAACAAGTGTCTAATATTTCTCTGCCTTTTATACTTTGAGAATGCAAAGAAAATGATGAAGAACCACAAGAATAACCTAACTAGATATTTATGACTTCCAGCCATGAATAATATGCCGGTAATGGCACCAGTACCTTCATTACTTCAGTATCTCCACGAAGTCCTTAGAGGTGGTTTATATTTTTTACTAAGGAGCGCAAATGCTTCTTGCACTATCTAGACTTTTGGAAATATGATGGCATGACATAAAAAAGAAACTGAAATTCCTAGAAGTTTGTACCACATACGAAGTATGTAATGTTATACCTATTTGGCCAAATGGATTAGCAGACTGGATTTGTCAGCATCTGGCTTTTGAATATCTTAAAACAACTTTACAGCAAGGTTTTCATATTATACCAGCTCTTAGAATGCTCTACCACACCTTCAATAGCATGGTATCACAAATTGCTTTCTACTGTATTTCAAAGTCCTTGTTTAACATACTGAAGCGTTAAATAACAGATATATAAGCCCCAACATTGCATTCAGACATATATGTATTTATATACGCATATTTTACCTAATATATATATAAAATGTT